>CAIGRF010066008.1:8853-29666 GCA_903798235.1 Fraxinus ornus
AGATTATCTTTGTAACAAGTTGGGCATGATTAATATCTATGCTCCAACTTGAGGGGGAGTGTTATAGACTGTAATTAGTTGGCTAATTACCCTAATTCTATTGTTTTCCTAAATTGTATACTTTCCTAATATAGTTTCCTAGGTCAAGTATATATACGTGTATTGTGTTTACCCATTAATAAAAGAAAGAATTTTATCATTATTTTCTCTCTTCATTCACGATTAACAGACTTAAAAAGCTATTAAAAGAACTTAATTTCCCTTGTGCAACTATGATCCATATGCAAATTGATTAAAGTTATCTGAGAAGCTATTATTCACTTTGGTTTTTAACATCACAATAAGTACCCTTTGTAGCAAATCCAATGCCCGCTGTTTAACATCATATTTGTTTATATCTTCCTCTCCCCTCTCAATTGTCACTGTCGTTAGGCCTCCATCTCACTCCACAGGTAGATAAACAAAGCTACCCTTCTCTTGTATCTCTCACCCCCTCCCATCCTATCAATGTACTGGGAGAATGAATAAACAAGCTACTAACATTTTAGATTGCCAAATAATGTTTTTTTACAGGAGACTAATTAGTGGAAGATGACTGAAATGAAAATGATAACTTACTAGTGTTTTTCATTTTTACTTATTTGTTTGTTCATTTACTTACTTTGGGGAAGGGATATAAAATGGAGCAACAGAAATATACAGTTTGCTTATGAGGCCACTTATCGACACAGTATAATCAAGAGAGTAATAAATCACCACTTCGTATATTCTCCACGAGCTCTGGGCCGCCAACAATATCAGCTCCAGCATCGCGGGCCTCATCTGCAGCAGCTCCTTCAGCAAAGACAGCCACCCTATATGTCTGTCAAAGGATTCCATTATGAGATAAAAGAACTAGAACAATAAGATCATAGCTGAACCTGGAAAGAACCACTTGTACCTTTCCAAACCCATGTGGGAGACGAACAAAACCACTGAGTTTCTGCATTTCAACAAGCAGAAAAGAAGAAAAGGATAAATCCTCTTAAAGCGTAATAGGTTAAAATCTTATAGCAAAAACTGGTTTCTCAATACAACAAGAAGCCAGGGAAGATAGTATCAAATTAATTTAATCTAGTAAAAAAAGAAGCTATAAATATCAAGGAATTAAAATATGGTGAAATAAAGATATGTTTTTATTGTGAGAGTAAACAAAGTCACTAAACAAAGAAGCTTGTTTCTTTGTCTCGCATCATGAGCTCTTAATAAGCAATATGGATATGCCTGCGAGCACTCTAGTGAGGTGAGTACCAGAAATCAGGTCCTGTCTTCAGTCCACATATCAATGGACTAAAGAATCTGGACAACTAAGTCATATGTTGTATAAGAAATCATCTTAGGCATTATTCTACACTGACAAGTAGCACCAATTTAAATCACTTTAGATAACAGCCACAAACCAAATAATCTCCAATGCTTTATCCTCTACCACAAATCATTAAGATTATAATCAGACCTCAACCTACAAAAAAGCAGCAAGTGGCCATTGCTCCTCGTAAGATATAATGGCTGAGATCAATTACGACTAGGATTTTCTGGTCAGGGTGAACCAATTTGGGAGGGCATATTCAAATTAAAAAAATAAATGAACGCAGAACCCTTAAATCCTGGCTATCATAACTCACAAGTAGATTATATAGTAGTATAAGACTGCAAAATAATGAAATAGACAAGTGAAATCTAGATTTTAAAAAATATATCCATACTAAATCAACCCATCGAAATGCATTTTCACTTTCGAGAGTTAGCTTTTAGATCATTGCTCCCCAGGTAATCCTCTGGTTCACAGCAAGTTTTTTCAATTTTGTTTCTAACAGAGAGAATTTATCTCCCTCTGACCAGCTTGGTTTATAGAAACTTACTTTTAAACATCTTTCACTTATCCTTCAGTCCATATTTTGTCCTACCAATTTTCATCAAACAACAGATTTTATGTTATCATTTCGTCCAGAATCGAATCGAATGTTATTACTTTTTTGTTCAGGACATCCACAAATATGATGATTCATTTTTTAAATGGCTATTTACTTTTCAAACTACCCTTCTTTTGACGTGACTGACAAGTATTCACCAGCAGTAGTTTTTGGGGGTGAAAGTGATAAGTTAATCAACAACCTCTTTTCCACTTTCACCTTAAATTATGTGCTAATTCCTCCTTGATGCTGGATAGAAAATTCCCCTTCTTTCTTTTGATTTCTCCAGGGTGATTAAACTAATTTTTGGAAATTGAGAAGGAAAGGAGCAGCGCTCAAAATGGTAGAGACAACAGGACAGAGATAAAGAAACAAAAATAAATCAACTTCACCATACCATATTTTGTTTCCACATATAATAATTCAACCTACCCTCCTGATCTCTTGTGAATATTTAGAAATATGATCTTAAGGGTACATTTGAAACTAGCCACGAGATTAGGAAATGAAAAAGGATCACGTACCAGATCAGTTCGACGTAAATCAGGGGTCATTTTTACATGTGCTTCCAAAGTTTCGTCAAAATTTCTCTTGTTATCACCCTGTAAGAATACTAAAACCATAAGAAAGAAAAAGACAGTTATCGTGTGGAAAAGTTTTTATCTTTTTGGGTTGTGGAATGGGAGTGGAGAATCGTGAAAGTAAAATCATCTTAAGTAACATATATCGGATCACCAGAACTAACTTAATCCATCATTGGCATCCTAAGATCCCTTTTTATAACTGATACAGTGCACAAGAACTTGATCTCACAATATCTATTTCAAGATCAATCTTAACAATTCAAATACCAAAAATATGAATCCAATACTAACTTCGAGAGTTTTATCAAACTAAACAATAAAAAGAGCACTAAAAACGAACCTTAATGGCACGAATAGCATCCTTTAGATCATAAATCACCTTTCGTTTCTTCTTACTATTAGTATCGTTATTCTCCACCTTAATCAGGGTCGGGAACGCAACATTATCGTCCTCCTGTTCCTCACCCAATACCCTTCTCCTCGTCATTATGGCATTCCACCTCTCGTCATCAATCCTCCTCCTCTCCCTCTCCAATTCGCCACTCTCATTTTTACTACCCTCCTCCTCCTGTTTCACACGGTCCTCGGGCAGTGGGGCAACCCTGGACTGATACGAAACCGGGGAAATCACCGGGGCATCCTTGATGTACCGCATTTCATCCCGGGTCCACGTCCGGGTACCCTGGTCAGCTTGAGGTGGGATTTGTTCAGGTGGAGATTCGGGTTGGGATTGGGACTGGGTTTCTTGGGATGGAGGGGGTTGGGTTCTAGTTGGGTAGGAAACGGGTTGGATGGGGAGCGGTTTACGGAAGTTGGGATTGGCATCTGGGTCGGGTTCTGTGGAGAAGAGGCGGCGGAGAAGGAGGGAAGAAAGGTGGTGCGGCGGCGGCGTTTTGGAGAAGTAGTGACGTTGGGTTTGAGAGAAGAGGTGCTTGAAAGCTGCCATTGTTGTGTGTAAAGCTTGGAAATGGAGAAGCAGAGAGAAACAGGGTTTAAGGGTTTTTTTTTTTGCTGATAAAATATTAAACCAAAATCAAATTTCCTTTTTTTTTTTTGGAAAACCCGACAACCCTCCAATAGGGGCCAAACAAGTGTCCATTATGTCAAACATTGTGTGAACCATTATGGTCCCATAGCACTACTCTTATTTTTTTTTTTAAATGTTATTTGATCGAAGAAAATGGGATTTTTGAAAAGTTGGTTTTTAAACTTCTATTTTATCTTTCATAATTTGAAAAAAAAAATAAAAAAAAAAAGGTATTTTTTGTTACTCATAGAATTGTAGACTTCTTGTTTCGTCACTCCAAAAAAACTCACTACATTAAGAAGTCATCACGAAAAAAAGACGATCAATCTACTTGTAAACGATTGGAACAACAATAATGAAAGAAGTAAGATTGTGGATTATTTTACTTTGTTCCCATACAGAACAAAATAACATGAACCACATCTCACTTCCAAAGAAGAGCTATAACACATTAAATAAGTAAAGTAATTGAAGATGAGAGTCCACGTATTTTTACATGGCGCACTCTCTCAAACCATCACATTGAATCTCTTCACGTGTATTGCACAATTCTTCACAAAAAAGAGACTTCCTTCAAGGCTTTAAGCAATTGGCCTAAACAACGTGGGATTAAGGCTCAGCATAAAGCTCATGCACAACTCAAAGTCAATTTGAGTCGTTTTTACTTTTTTCAGGCATTGGAATTGATTTTCGAGTTAAGATTATCCAACCCGAAATTTTTGGTTTTAGGCTCAGGTTGTAAAAAATGAATCGACAACTAGAACCAAGCAGAACCAATTTGATCAGTTTTTTTGAACTATTCGATTTGGTTTTCCGAACCCGAATTATCGATTTGGTGGTCGGTTAGCCCAAACCCACTTATGTCCACCCTAACTCAGAGTTCAAGATGATTTATTTATCATTTGGTCTTGCAGGTATTGTTTATAATTATACAAAAACGTGCATGAATTATATTATATGACATACCTTTTCTTAAGCATGAAATCAAACATAATTTTGACTAACCAGGAATACGTGAAGACGAAATAAGAAGATGTTTCTTCAATTCAAGCATTTTAATTTCTCAATTCAAGATTTTCTTGAAATCAAAAAAAATAGTTAGCATTTTTACTAAATCGAAATAAAAGTTAAAAGACTTTGACACTAAAAAAGATGAAAAGCCAATCAAATGATTTGATCGAGGTAAGAGTTGAACTTTTTCTCTTTAAGACGAATTTGTCCAACAAAAGTGCTAATCTTTTTCAACAATCATCTCCCAAAATATAACTACCATGTCTCATAATAAGAGCACTCCAAATTACATAGACCAACGAACTTGAAACAAAATTTTCTCTCCACCAAACCATGATTTTTTATGCAAGAAAACAATAATTTTTGGAGTATTTTGATGCAAACCAAACAATGAATATGATATGGAAATTAATCTAGCTTTCCAAGAGATCGTATTTATAGAATACGTGGGTTGTGGTCAAAGAGACACATCTCAAACTCAGCATGTTTTCATAAAGGGATGCAGCCTTTCAGGTCGGTCAGTCGGTCGCTGGCCAGTTTGGCGCTTGAGTGCTCAATGTAAAGAGACCGCTCCTTGCTGCGCGCTAAGCTGCTGCTCGAGTGGCGATATTATATACAAAATTCCATTTTTTTTCTTCTAATTTTGGACAACGGTTTTTTCATTCAAAATTGGTTTTGAGATTCTAAATATACTAGAATCATTTACTCGACGAGTAGAACAAGTTGGTCTATTCATTTTCATGATTTGACCATCGAAACCCTTTCGAATATTTGGCCGAAATTGATACGAAATCAATTTTTATTAGTTTTATTTAACCAATACTTAACTAATTTCAACAATCTCTCACATGAATGACATTTATTAGATATGCAAATGACAATGCAGACACTAGTAGAGAGATAAGCGGAAAGACATCGCATCATGAGAGGTAGCTTCTGACTTTGAACATGCATTAGTAAAATATTATCGGATTTACTTGACTAATTGGTGAACGTGATATCTTGAATCATTTAGTCGTTGATGTAAATCAAGACGATGGTACTAACACATTGTCTTCCCTTTCTCATGATTGTCTTCATATTGGTCGTGAACCACTCTTAGGTTTCTCAAGTGTTTTAAAGAAATTAGGCCCCAATAATTATCATAGAAGCGGCCCCACTTCATACTTACATAGGTGACCTCCTATTGAGAGTGTTCTATCATACTCCACTTAACTTAATCAAGTTAAAGGAATTATTAAAAACATATTTTAACCTTTAACAATTTGCATAAAGCACTTTGATTATCATAAAAATGAGTAGGAAATATTTCCTAAGTGTTTCATAAAATCTCCGTAACTTAGTTGTTCCATTAAATCAAGGTCATGGGATCTCCAGTCAACACGGTTGAGTTACTATTAAAAAAATCTTATGTAGTAGGTTTTAATCCCATTCCATTTAATATGCAATATACTTGATCTCTTAGTAAACATATTCTTAGTAGATCTACCAGAATACACCATTAGAGATCAATTGCTCCATGACGTACATTTCAAGACATAATATTTTGACATAATCTATATCATATTAAATATGGATAGCAATCACAATAATTCATTTAATAGATATAAATAGTCATCAACTATGAAATCCTCCCACAAAGGCATCAAGATTCATGCTTTTATATAGCTATTCCTTATTCAATTCATAATATATTTGGAGGATTTATAAACAACTTTATTAGTGGATTTTGAAATATTTGATAATAGGTACATCATTTAACCATTATCAATTACAGTGCACTTCAACTTATAAATATTCTCCAAAATATTCTAATACCATTGCAGCACATCCAATACAAATGCAATAATCAATTTTCCAATAAAATCCACCTTCAGGACGCTTCATCTCTGTGAATAATCCTTATTTGTATGAGGGTTTTGTACCTTCTCACAATCATAGACTTCTTTCTATGACTTATAAGGTATGCAGAACTTGTGTAATAAATCATCCCCACAATTCCTCATTAGGAATGTTTGCTAGAGGTAATCAATTACTTAATTGTTTGATTCTTTCACTTAGTAATTCTACTAGTTCGATAAACCATTTCAAGTATTGAACAATGTTCAATCAAATTGATCATTGATCATTGCTCATCTCAATATCAATATTATTTAGAACTGTCTTTGAGAACAATTGGCCTCCCTTTGTCAATCTATAATTAACCATTTGAGGTTTGTTTATTCAAGGATTTCAACTATGTCTCAATTTGCATTCTCTTGGACGAACAATTTCTTTTCTAAGAATAATTACACAATCTTTACAGACTATAGTTTTTATCCTTTACAAATAAAATTAACAATTATCATTGTCAGGATCTTCTCCGTTACTTGGGCAACTATCCATTTCTTCATAATATCTGTCTTGTTGAGGAGAGGTTATTCCATAATCTTGGGCTGCATTTTTAGTGTGTCAACACATATTTAATATAGCTGGCAATCACAATAATTCATTTAATAGTAAATAGTCATCAACTGTGAAATCCTCCCACAAAGTCATCAAGATTCATGCTTTTATCTAGCTATTCCTTATTCAATTCATAATATATTTGGAGGATTTATAAACAACTTTATTAGTGGATTTTTGAAACATTTGATAATAGGTACATCATTTAACCATTATCAATTACAGTGCACTTCAACTTATAAATATTCTCAAAATATTCTAATACCATTGCAGCACATCCAATACAAATGCAATAATCAATTTTCCAATAAAATCCACCTTTAGGACGCTTCATCTTTGTGAATAATCCTTATTTGTACGAGGGTTTTCTACCTTCACAATCATAGACTTCTTTCTATGACTTATAAGGTATGCAGAACTTGTGTAATAAATCATCCCCACAATTCCTCAATTAGGATTAATGTTTGCTTGAGGTAATCAATTACTTAATTGTTTGATTCTTTCACTTGGTAATTCTACTAGTTCGGTAAACCATTTCAAGTATTGAACAATGTTCAATCAAATTGATCATTGCTCATCTCAATATCAATATTATTTAGAACTATCTTTGAAAACAATTGGCCTCCCTTTGACAATCTATAATTAACCGTTTGAGGTTTGTTTATTCAGAGATTTCAACTATGTCTCAATTTGCATTTTCTCGTAAGAACAAATTTCTTTCTAAGAAGAATTGCACAATCTTTGCCGTCCATAGTTCTTATCCTTTACAAATGTAATGTCATTTTACAACCATCATCCTAAAGGATATCCTGGCACCACCACCAACTATAGGCACCATCTATGCCTTAAAAGAAAATATTTCAATATTCAATAATTGGGCAAGCAATTTTCACTCGATTTAAGTATCATATTAATTTGCCATCAAAAGTTATCTACAGAGTTGATCCATCAAAATTGGTCATTTAGATAGGTATCAAATGTCATTCACTGAACATCAATTGATTTTCAGATAAAATTATTAAAGCCAATCCTATAACATATATGTGTGCAATCTTTATGCGAAATGCTCTTTGTATTGCCATCTGGTTTCCAACGCTTTAGATTCTCTGTTCCTTACGGAATTACTAGTTTTTTCATCATTTACACGCGTAGCGATTTTTTTATTTCAATTTGTTTGCTAAATAAACTCCATTATGGAGCCAGTTGTTTATTGGTAGATTTTAATTGTACGAAAAGATATGAAGAATTTTCTTCTAAAATTGTTCACAAATCGGAATTGCATGAATCAACTATTTGTTTATCACTCGCTAATGTATATAATTCTCTATCTTCCTCGTATTAATGGTATCAGTAAATCACATTCCTGACAATGTCTTCAGAGCCTACGATCGCGATAAAGAGAAGAGATAGAAGAAAGCGTGACTCGATGATGACCCAACAAGAATTGATGGGGATTTTGATAATCTAAGTGCAAGGCACACGTGGTTGCGACCACACCTGGACGCTTGTTCCTTTTCCCTCAAGACCAATGTCGTGAGCTAAAAATCAAATTATCGTATCAAATAAAAAAAAAAGACGAACTTGCTTAGTTGCCAAATGATTCAATCAAATTTCACGTTTAGACTTTTATTGAAACTTTGAATCAAGATATCGAGAACCTACTATGTTCACCTTGTACTTCTTTCTATTCTAGCTAGTAAGCTCAAATTAGAAAATAAGACAATTGAATATCAAAAATGTGTAGCTTCAATGTCTTTAATCGAGCTTGAAATTTTCCCTTTTATATTTGCAACTTATTTTTCGATTTAGTAAGTCAAACTCTATACTGATAATTTGAAGTCTATTTCTGATTTTGTTCTCATTTTTTGTCTACTTTTCTACTAACTATTCACTCTTAGCTAAAAATTTGCTTCTAACAACATAATTGGCGCACCGTAATAGACAAATAACTATTTATTTATATTACATGCGTTTGATGCAATAAATATCAAGATTAAATTATTTCGGGTGCTTATCCTCCTTTAGTCAACTATATAATTTTAATACATTTTGAGCAGCGTTCTAAAAAGCGCACCTAAACGTGAAGTGTGATGAAGACACTTCGTCTTGAGCCCAAGCGGAAATTAAGCGGTCAACGTTTTTTTTTACCGCTTAATGCTCGCTTAGGCGTGTCTAGGGGTACCTAGGCGCGCCTCGGGCCTAAATTTTAAGGAAACCTAATTTTTTAAAAAATAAATAAATAAAACTCACAATCCAGACTCAGTAGCCTACTATCCCTTCAAACTTCAAAAACTTCAAATTACAGAGAACCGAGAAGTCAGAAAAATGGAAAAAAAAAAAAAGATAATACTTTAAAATGAATTGGAGTCCGATAAAGATTTAGATTAGATAAGATTTAAATTACAAGTTATCTACGTTATATAATTACGATTTTGAAACTTATCTTTATGTATGAATTATTAAGTAAATACAGTATTTTATAATTTTAAATGTTTGGTATTTATTATTGAATTATTGAATTTTTTTACAATGATTAAAAATTTAAAAAAACTCTTTTTTACGCATAGTCTTGTAAAGCTTGAAACTTGACCTCCACGTCTAACCACGTTTTACGCTTTTTAGAACACTGATTTTGAGGAGAGTTTAGACCTTATTGTTTATTCATTTTATGTTAAGAAAAGTTCATTGTATTGAAATACAAAAAAAAAGAACTAAAAGTTTCACTTTTAAGTAAAAAAAAATCTTATGACTAAGAAAATACTTATAAGTAAAAAAAATGTTAATAATATGCAAAATATTCAATTATAAGTAAAATTTACTTTACAAGTAAACATTCATTTTAAGCTAAAAACTTACATATAACAAAAATGTAATTATATGCAAAATATTCAATTATGAGTAAAATTTATTTACAAGTAAACAATCATTTTAAGTTACAAGTAAACTTACATATAACAAAAATGTAATAAGTAAAAAATCGTATACGAGTAAAAATTCACTTTTAAGCATGAAATTTATTTATAAGTAAAAATTGTATATAAGCAAACTTCACTGATATGCTATAAAAAATTCTTATGAATAGAAAAAATACTTCTATGTTGAGAAATTACCTGTAAGTAAATTATTTACTTCTTAATTGTTATTGCGTTTATCTTGATACAAATTGCACTTCTTAGAGGGCAAAGAAATAAACTGTTATCATTCATTTGAGCATCAAAGTCGGATACTAATCATTAGCATTTATAGCGGCTGAATTTGCTTTCATTTCTACCTCGGAACATTGACTTCTTTTCTCAACACCCTTAATTGCTCGTGTGATTCATATGGCTAAGAATATTGTGTTTCATTCTCATACCATGAATAATGAAATTGACTTTCACTTTGTTCTAGAGAATTATTACTTTTAGATTATCTCTATATTCGATATGTTCTTACCAACGTCGAATTACAAGTATCTTCACAATATCTCTTGACCAAACTTCTTCTTTCGTCCCATTTCTACACGAGTTGGGAGTTTATGATAAACAAGAGGGTTTATTTGAAAATTTGGTTTTAAGAAATCAAGTCGGCAACACATAGCTCCTGAAAAATCTTTATTTAAAATAGCTATTTTTTTAAAAAAAAAAAAAAAATCTTATCAAAAGCAATTTCGTCTTCTATACGTAAGCCTGACCCTATCAGTCAGAAAAATCTGTGATTAATTAAGTAATTTTTGAGATGGGACATAAACATATGAATCATAGTTGAAATAATTAATTAATTTATTTATTTATCTACTATTATTATGCTGGTAAGAAAGAGGTTGGTGAGATTTCGTAAATAGTATTTTTTATATTTATTTTTTTGTATTCTTCAGGTTATTTAATTTAAGGATTAATTCTACTATACTATATGAGTTGAATTCATTATTTAAAATGATTTTTATATATTAAAAAATTATATTGTTTAATAATATTAAAAACAATCCTGCAGAAACAATACTTTCATCAATATTCAATGAACTTGGACCATCATATTTTTCCGGGCCTTGTGCAATGTACTAAAATACTATGATTGGTGTGTATTACATTTCTAGGTAATATATCATGTCGACTAATCATGATATAGTTGTAAAGTTTGAAAATAAATCATGTAAAAAATTCAATGATAATTCATCCCATGTAAAGTACTCATAGATCTATTAGACTCAATTTCAACATGTTTTACCCATGACGTTATTGGTGTAATATTTACTGAGAAAAGTGGTAGCGGAGCATTGTGATGTAAATTAGTTTTATCAATAAAACTTACTGACGACCCCATATTCCACTATTATGGATAGATATCAATGATACATTTTTGAGAATAACATAAAATTGGCAACAAATTTTATCACATACGACCGTTTTCGTCAATAAGTGAATATAAAATAATATCGTTTTGTGATGCTTTTGAAGCGTAAGACAAATAAGAAAACTTAAATAATATCACTTTCCATACAAGTTAATATCTTGGGATTATGTGTACATGAGAGAAGGATGAAAATAATAAACAAATGGATATTGATGTTCAAAACTTTTTCTTTGCATATTTGGAGATTTATACTACATCTTAATTTCTACAATAATTTCAATCCAAATACCAATAGATTAATGAGTGTAACTTAAGATTGAGCCCTAAATTAATGACTAAAAGAAAACAAAACTTGAAAGAAAAAAGAAGGTAAATTGTAGTTTGAAGTAAAGGATAAAACAAGTCTAGCCGAAATAAGTACTTGAGAAAAATAGAAAATGAAGATTATGTATGTTTTTGGTTATAAGGACTTCATTATAGGTTTTAGGTCCAATTTCATAGAAGCAAAACTTCATTCGTATAGTATTTTCTTGTATAGGTGCGTTCAACTCGACCATCTCATATATATAATTAGATGGTTTCTTCAGTTTTGTCTAATCTTATTTGATAGCTTAACCAATTGAACGTACAATTCAACCATGAATTTGATCACAAGTCTATTTTTACAAGTCTTGTCGAATATTAACGAGTAAAACATACAATTCAACCATGGAATAAAAAGTTCTAAACAATATAGCTATTTTCAGAAAGTGAAACACAAATTTCATTCAAGAAATATCGTGAATCACAAGATCAAAAATAAAAATTGGAATCTCCGATGTTCAAACTATATCAAAGGTGAAAAAAAGTATAGACAACACTATTCACCGTTAAATAAAAAGAATTAAAGATCGAAAAGAACACGTAAATCAATAAGACAAGTCATTTTTCATTTTTTCACTTTTGAATTAACTTCCCAAAAGAAATAAAATTAAACAATGGCATTTTGGTAACTCTATTTCTTATCGAGGGTGAATATATTAGGCGGTCAAACACTGTCTCAAAGAATCCTCCGAGCGTCTCTCCGGAGCCCCCAAAACCTTAATATATACATAAAATCTGTACGTACAACGCGATTGATCTTCGTAAATTTCTCAAAATCCTCAAGTAATCACCTGCTCTAAAGGTATAATTCTCTCTACTTCTTCTCTATACATACATCTGTTTGTCTATGCATGTGAATTCTTGTTGTTTTCCTAATAATTTCCTGTTCAAGTTTCGATTTTTTAATTCTATATCTGTTGAATTCAGGTGACGGATATGTAGATATAAATCTGAATTAATTTATCATAATAATTAAGACCCTTCTTTTTTGTTGTATTTAATTTATGAAGTTCACATTTTTTTTCACGGATCGATTCAATTTTTTTAGTTTTTTTTTTCTATTTTAATTATACATTTTTCTTTTGTGATATTAAATCTGTAAGGCCTCTGATAGATTAAATCCAATTTCCGTTATTTCTTATTTCATCAGTTTTGAACTGTTTTAACAGGTGTTGCTGGTGGAAGAAAAAGGATGAATGGTAGTTCCCATATAAATGTATAATTTTTGGTCCAGATTGCAAATTTATAATTCAGTTAGTGCCCCAACTGTGTTTATTTGCATTTTTGTGTGAGTTTTGACTCTATTAAGATTGAGGGTCTTCTTCAATTAGAGGACCCTACAGATTGGGATCATAGCAGTTGAGGTAACGGTTTCTGGGGGGTTTTTCGGTTGGGTTTTCTATAACAATGCCAGCTGTACAGAAGCTTTATAACGCGTGTAAAGCATCTCTTTCGCCGAATGGACCTGTGTCAGAAGAGGCTCTCGACAAAGTTCGCAATCTTTTAGGTAAAAGGAGAATAAATATTTTTCTTGTCGTTTATTTTTCATATCACATTTTTAATCTCGATTCCTCCTAAATGTTTAAATGAGATTGTCGTATTAAATTAAATGACTGTTTTATGCTGAATAAACATATTTAATGTGTGATCTATCAGCACAAGCATTATATGAGTTGGTTATGCATTTGCCACTTGCCCGCTTCAGTTGATGAATATGGAAATATAACTGGATTGTGTTTGGTAAACGAGAATAACTTGTACCTTTTATGTTATTTACTAGAGCTGCGGTGTTTTTTTCTTTTTTCATTTGTTATGAATAATGGAATTATACTTCATGGTTCCTGAATACATCGATGCACACAGGAGCTCAGATTCCATGAAATACATATACCTAGTATTTATTTGAATTCCCCCTGATTTATTTGTGTAAATTTACATTACTTTTAATATTGGCTGATTAGATCTCCTCTCATCTATGTAAAGGCAATGTAATGATTGTGTTGATGTAAAATCTAATATAACCGTGGTGAAAGGGAGATAATTGTGGCTGGTGATGATCCCATTGCCGACAGGTGAGTTCTGCTCGTGTAAAATGACAGTCGTGTCTCCAGCGCAATATAGCTGCCATGTGCACAATCATGGTGATATGACAGTAGTGGATAATGTTATGCTTTAGAAATTTTCTATGTAAACTTTGGATATGCCCATAGATTTTATATTCGGCTAGGTTTTACAAGCACTAGAGTTTGCCTCCTTAGTAATTCCTCTCTGTCTAAAAAACAAAGAGGTTGGTGTTCATTTTTCAAATTAAATTATGAACCTCTTGATTTCACGTTTCCTTGCCTTTTAGGTCGTCATTATAGCAATGGTCACCTTTGGTTGGGAATCTGATTGGATGAGTAATAGTTTCACTTTGGCACATTGAACAGCTCAAGTATTGGTGTAGAGTTATTTACGAGATTATGTTGGTTTGATATAGTCTGTGTCTTTCAGCATTGAAAACCAAGTTTTTCTAAGTTAATACTGAAATTCAACTCTATTGTGTCTATAGTGTTCTTGCAGTAATCTCTGTAACCCTTCCAACATCTTCACGGGCTCTTTAATGTGCATATGCACATTATTTTTTTCCATCCTTATATTTATTCTTGCATCCTTAAGTACAATTTCACTAGAATTTCGTATGCCAATTTAGAAGCTTTGATTAGTGGCTTATCCAAATTTTTAGTGTTTAATTATTTTAGTAGGTAGTACTTGCGGGATCCAGGTAAATATAGTATATGATTACCAATAATTCTACTATTATATGTTATCAACATTATTCACCACTATGCATTGCCACCACCTCAGTTGTACATCCTAAATGCACTGAGAATTTGGACTTTGATTAGGGCTTTATTAGCGTTATTCTCAGCCATGACTTGCTATTTTTCAAGATTATTCACTTAACTTTCTTCAAATCTTGTTCATTATCTAGAGATGCAATATTTGTTTCTTTATGTCAAATTTATGATGGACGTAATGTGCTTGCATGGAAGAAATATTTTTCAACATGGTCAAGGGAAGTTATGAGTAATGTTGTATGATATGGCTAGCTGCTGCTTTCTATGTTTGGTTTCTTTTTCAGTTAAGAATAATAGCTTGTAGGAAGTGGGAACAGAACATTGAATTGAGACTATTCTGTGTCATCTTCAGGGTTGTTATGAGTTTCTCAATATTGGGCATTCCTTTGACAAGATTGAACTTCATTTATTGTCATGTGCTGTTAAACCTTTTTGCAATTCCTCAAATTTTGCACGGTATCTTCATTTCTGAATTCTGATCATGTTAGTCCAATAACAAGGAAAAACATAGCTTCATGCTGTGTTGGAGTACTAAAAAACATTGCAAAGAGCCCACTTTAGGATTATGGTGTTAAAATACGTAGAGATTCTAGGAGTGAATGGTTGCCAGCCTTGGATGTTTTAAATTTTTAATTCAATTGGTTTTTAGTATTCTTCCAGGGATAGTGACAAATGACAATTACAGAAGAAATGGCTGTAAGAGTAGTTTAAGAAGACCTCCAACTTGATAGGCTGTGGATAAGTATTATGTGTACGTATGGAAACGTTTGTATATGGCATCTGTATGTGCTTGTGCATATGACAAGGTGAAAGCTGATTTGCTAGCTTCATTGTTTCACTAGTTAAAAAATTCTTCTATAAATTGCCCAGCTCTATTTATATACTTTTCATAGACCTTGATTTAAGCTCTGTATACTGGCTAGCCCAATAAGAGAAATTTTTTCAACAATTTCCGTGAAATCTGCACTACTTTTCTCATGATGCTCAGCAAACTGGAATGGATAAGAGGTATTGTTTTCATGGCTATGATTTTATTCTATTGATTTCCTTTATGTAATGGGTTTAATTTCTGCTTCAGAAGGCAAAAAAAGGCCGTACAGAAACATGGGAATGTATTGTTTTTGGAAAGGATTAAGGAATATTATTTTCTATTCCATAGATCTTCCTTTTGATTCTCTGTGTAAATTGATTAAAGAAAAATTCATCACTTTCACCCTCTAGTGCTCTCATCGTTTTAATGGGTTACATTCTTACTTTGTCAAAGATACTTTGAAATGATTGAGCAAGCTTTGGTAGGAGAAAACCTTTGGATTCCAAGATATTCCATGATGGGTAGTAGGAGACTCTGCTGGGAAGCTGATCTAGGGTAGAGATAAGTATTTTGTCAAAGTAACTTAAACTCACAACCTTGCTACTGGGGATGCGATTCTGTTTGGATCTATTAGAAGTTATTCATTAAATTATGTGGTGAAGAAACACCTCTAATGTCTGTTTAGACCACTCTAATTTTTTGAGGAACACAAATGTGATCTAATAAAATGTAGTTACATTATGTATAACAAAGGACAAAAGCATAGGAAAAGGAATTGATGTGTGTGTATGTGTATATGTACTATAGAAACAAGAAACGATTTTTATTTTTCTTTATGGATTTCCATTGGATCATGAGTATTTGTGATATGTAGTGCATCGTTGTAGTTTTATGATAAAAAAAACTGACTGATGCTGCCCTCAGCTACATAATCACATTTGAGTCTCATACTATTTGTCCAGAATCTCCGATTATCATCCTAACAGAAAATGTGTCAAGGCAATATTGGAAGTCCATATGTTCAATACTATTTAAGTTTTATCAAGTGAATTCTTGGAAAGAAGATTCTGGCTGTGCTTCTTTCTGGCTGCTGCTATTCATGCATATTTTTGACCACCTAGTTTTGGCAGAATTCTGTATCTAATATTTTCCCTTTCATTTATCGTGAAATATTTAGTTAAAGGCCACATTATCTATGCATATTGCTTTACCATTTTACACCTTTTGTCTGTTTGTGATTGTCTGACATTCTTATTCTGATTTCAATATTCAGTCCTTGATTTGCTAGCAATATTGCCTGTTAACGTTTTATTTTCTTTTGGTCTCAGACAAAATCAAGCCTTCTGATGTAGGTCTTGAGCAAGAAGCACAACTGGTTCGTGGGTGGAAAGGTTCCTTGAATGAATGCAATGGTGGGGGCCTTCGATCACTGCCACCAATCAAATACCTGCATCTGCATGAATGTGATAGCTTCTCTGTAAATATCTTATCATTGGTTCATCAACCTTTTATTTTGTTTTCTATTTTTGATTTTTTATAATTTTTGCTTGCTGTCAACATGATTTTGATTATGGTGGTGGTTTATGTTTAATTTCTGTTTTTGAAACTATACAATCGTATAACTGAGAAAAAAAAAATATTTCCTGCAGATGGGAATATTTTGCATGCCACCTTCCTCTATCCTTCCTCTTCACAATCATCCTGGGATGACAGTGTTCAGTAAGCTGGTATATGGTTCATTACATGTAAAATCCTATGATTGGATTGACATACCTGGGCCTTCTGACCCATCTCAAGGTGATTTGTTTCAGTCAGATACTTTCCTTTTATTCAGTTATGGTGCTGGTGCTAAATGTTCTATGTGGAAGAGCTTGAGTTAAACAAAGTGAAGCGTTATTTGGAATACAACACAGCAAACCATCTTTAAAAAGGATTACTGCTGCTTAGTTTTTAAGATGTATCGGTGTATTCTTTCTTCTTCGTGTTTGAGGTGAATTTGCCTAATCTAAAGTTCTCTATATTCTTGTCTCCAACACTCTGTCTCACATAGGTACGAGCTTTGTGAGTGGTTTACAAGGATATTGGGTAGCTTTAGCTATTGTCCAAATTCATGTTTCTGAAAGGTAGTAATCTTCCCTGTGTTGTCTTGGTTGGTGCTAACCACTCAGATGATTCTAGGCTTGTAGATTATGCCATGAATGGCTGCAAAGATGATATCATGCATCTTTTTCTCTAAAAAAAAGGAGTTAGTCAGATGTGGTGGGGGTAACGTGTGTGGTGGCTGTAATACCACATCCTAATGAGAACTATTTAAGCTGTATATAAGAATTTGGGCTAGGTGCCTGTGGACTAGGGAAAAAACAATCCGCGGTGGAAAATAAT
This sequence comes from Fraxinus ornus, assembly GCA_903798235.1. NCBI lineage: Eukaryota > Viridiplantae > Streptophyta > Magnoliopsida > Lamiales > Oleaceae > Fraxinus > Fraxinus ornus. The sequence goes on from CAIGRF010066008.1 coordinate 26,601, forward strand.
GTGGTTATTATTAAAATGAAACATGAAGTCTAGCTTGTGTACAAGAATCTCGATGTACTTTTTTCTGGTCGAAACACCATATGTCTTCTCATGGCTATTTGTTCTCTTGAAGATTAACTCCTCTTTTCCTAAATATATTTCAAGTTTGTTAGCATTAATTTCATTATATTTCTGATATATTATATTTCTGATATGGGATTTGAGCAGTTGCATTACTCTAGGTTGCAATTCAATCTATATTCCATGGGTTGTCTCTCTCTCTCTCTCTCTAAAGATAAATGCAATCTTGATATATTAATTTTATATTTGAAATAAAGTGCCTCATTACATTGACTATGTTTGGCCCCCATTCTTTTAAAAATTCATTTTTCCAAAACTCATTTTCAACCACACATTCTCCCATAAAATAATTTTACACACAAACTCAAAACTTTTCCTTATTTTTTAACCATACTATTCCAAATGCATTTTGGCCTAAAAATGGGGCTCTAACGGGGGCATTGTTACATTGAACTTCACTTCTAAAATATTAGGTGGCGTTCTCTTTGTGTTTGAGTTTTGTGTTTTGTGTTTTGAAATCATTTTGAGTTTTGTGTTTTGAGTGTCCATTTTGAGATTATTGAAAATGCGTTCTCTTTGGCATTTTGAAAAATTGTTTTCAAAAATTAGAAAATGGAAATTGTGTTCTCTTCCTTCCTCCTTCCTCAGCCTTTCTCGCTCTCTCTCTCTCTCTCTCTCGCCTCTTTATTTTTCTCCTCCTCCCCCTTTTCTTCTTCTTCCCCTCCTCCTTCACTGACAGATGTTGGTGGCGATTTGTGGTTGAATGCGGTGGTTGGGTCGCGACGCTGCGGTGGTGGCTGTGGTGGCAGTTGGGTCGCGACTTTTGGTTGGGCGGTGGGGGTAATGGCAAATCAATGTTCGCTGTTCTCTGGGTCGCGATTTGGCGGTGGTTAGGTCGCCATTTTTGCTGGGTGGCGTGGTCTTTCTGGTCGATAAATTGGCAGTGGTTGGGTTGCGATTCTGGTTGTGATTTTACGGTGGTTGAGTCGCCATTTTTGCTGAGTAGCGGTCGCGATTCTGGTGGAGATTTGGCGGTGGTTGGGTCGCGTTCTGGTGGCGATTTTGCTGTGGTTGGGTCACCAGTTTGGCTTGGCGGTGGTGGTCTACCTAGTCGCGAATCGGCAGTGGTTCGGTTGCCATTTTGGCTGGGGCAGTGGTGGTCTTTCCGGTCGTTGGGTCGCCATTTTGGCTGAGGCGATGGGGATTTTGGTTGTGGTGGTGCGGTGGTGGGTTTCGACGGTGTAGTGGTGGTCGCGGTGGTGGGTTCCGGCGGTGCAGTGGTGGTCGCGGTGGTGCAGTGGTGGTCGGGTGAGGTGATGGTTGGCGGTGGTTGAAAACAACGAAAACATGTTTTGAAAATTTTTGTCAAGTTATAACTGAAAACACCCAAAACGACAAATTTGTCGTTTTGTGTTTTCTTTGTAAATTTTCAACCCGTTTTCATAAACGCATTTTCAAAAATAGTAAAGAGAACACGTTTTCATTGTTTTGGAAAACCGAAAATAGAAAACGGCCCAAAATGGCCAAAGAGAACAGGCCCTTAGTTGTCGAGATGTTCTGTGTCCTAGTTGAGAGGTGCAAGTTGCCTTTTTACTGCCTGGTTCGTCCCTTCTGCTAATGCTTGCTGATCACTGGTAATAGGAAAGTAACAACTTGAGGCTTTTTGTCCTTTTTCCCCTTCCTGTTTTCGCATTAAAAAATAGAAATTCAAAAAGTTTTGCAAGGGGATATGGCCATGTAAAGAGAATCAAATGAATATTTGTTTTTAATATTAAGAATCGAAGAAACATGTTGAAGTTATCTGAGGTCTGGGGATTTTTCACCCTTAGAAACTTATTTGGGTAGTTTTTTTTCTAGCACAGTTGTGAAGGTCTTCGTCCAGCAATCCATTAAGTTGTATAATGCGTGAAACTCAATTTATGAAGACTTGACATTTGCTTTGTTCATTAAATTTACTTTATTTTTTTCAGCAGCCCGGCCTGCAAAGGTGGTTAAAGATTGTGATATGACTGCTCCTTGTGAGGCAACAATTCTCTATCCAACTAGTGGAGGTAACATCCACTGTTTCAAAGCGATCACTCCTTGTGCTATCTTTGACATTCTTTCTCCACCATACTGTTCTGAGGATGGACGACACTGCACATATTTTAGAAGGTCTCCGACAGAAAATCTACCCGGTAACAACTCTATCTTTCATCAACTAAGATTTGGAGCCTGTTTGGGATAGCTTTCTCTAAAGCTCTTTTAACCAAACATGCCCAAAGCAACTTCTTAGTCTGAAGTAGCTTTTGACGTTTCAAAATCCCTACGAAACAGGCTTAGTCATTTATTACTTTTAGACTAAAGAGTAAACTTATCTTGCTCTTTTCATTGTCTCTCAAGATACTCTCGAGATGGACGGAGTGACGATATCTGAAGTTGCCTGGTTAGAAGAGTTTCAGCCATCTGATGACTTCGTGGTTAGGAGAGGGCAATACAAGGGTCGTGTTATCAAAACTTGAGATGATTTTTGATGATATTCATATGCATTGATGCCTTGATTGGGGAGTTTATTTAGTTTAATTGAAGTTTCAACTTATGTGACAATAATTTTTGCTGACTGCAGAAATTAGACTTTGAGATGTATATATTTGATGCGTTAGATATTATTTTCACGACCTCACCCTAAAATAGTAAAAACTTGAGCTGAAATATGGACGTGGTGACGCCTTTACATGGTTCGTTTCTTGTATTTTAGCCGGTTTCTCTTTTCCCATGCTTGTCTCATTTGCTATCGACTTGCCATGACTTGTTGCACACTTTGAGCTTTTTATGTGACAAACACACTTTTTATTTTTCCCACCAATATAAACTCCTTTTAAGTGGCACACTTTGAGCTTCAATTTCTCATTCACCCGAGCATCAATTTTGGCAAGTAAATATATGATGTCGATGTACTCACGGAGGAGAACACAAATCAACTTTGATTTTCCAAAATAGTCAAACGGGTCTCACTCAAAAATCATG
>CAIGRF010066008.1:52217-78039 GCA_903798235.1 Fraxinus ornus
GATAGCATCAGAGTTGATTAGGTGGACAATTTTTCTTAAAATTTTTAATGTATAGTATCTTTCTTAATCTAACCAATAATGTAATACAGAGTGAGGATGTAAATTTAGGAAAATAAGGAAGTTTGTGCAAATTAACATTTTCTGAATGATAAACTTACAAGTATTATCAACTTCAATTTATCATAAATTATCTATCTAGTACTATCTTCTCTAATTTTACACTTAATTCTTTATATAGCCCATGTTTGATCCCATTTCTTAAAATTCATTTATTCTCAAATTCATTTTTAACCACGTATTTCATGAGATCCACAATTTTATCAACTTTTCAATCACACACTTTATTTTTTATTTTTTTTTATCAAAATCTATTGAAAATCCAACTTTAAACTAAATCAAACAGGGGTGCACTATTCGATGTGCCAAATGAAAAGTAATTTTGAAATTGAAAAAAACCAGGGTAACTAGTGATTCCCAAAACGCACTATTTGAAAAACTCTTGACTTAGTATCGACTGTTTGATGTATTTCAGATCAGGGCGAGGAATGTGTTGTCGAAGGAATGGGATAGACAACACTATGACTATCTTTCACTCTCACTATACATCTTGCAAAGATCTTCCCACGAGAATTAGAACGGAAGGCTCCAATGCACGCTTACAACCTCTAGCGTATTTTTCCCTACTTCCGTGGTTTCACCCTTTAGGGGACTCGCTTACTTGATTGGGTCAAACCTTACATTAGAATTTGGCAACAAGATCTGATTTAATTGAATATAGGATTTGGATATGCTCTTGCTCCTGGCAGATATGTTGGGCAAGATAGTGACAAAAGGGAAGGTTTTTCTAAATGATTGGGTTTGTAGCCATGAATAAGAAACTCTTCTCAATCTGGTGGTATTGACTGACGATGTTATAATTTCGAAATGGCCTGTTTGATGAGCCTCATTTTTTGTGTATAATATATTTTGGGATAGTAGAATGATGAAGAATGTGTGGTTAAAAATGAAAAAAAGTGTTTTGATTGTGTGTAATATTATTTTATTGAAGAACATGTGATTGAAAAAAAGAATGAAAAAAACTTATTTCGAAAAAAATGGATATCAAACAATGGCTTTAATCATAATTCTCCTTTCCAATAATGTCAACTAATCGAATATGGGTTGCTTCGTGGCCCATAACCAAATCTATTCAACAGCCCATCATAGCCGTCTACATCATGGCCAAATTTGTAATTTTCTGCCAATGCATATTGACATCATTGCCCTGTTAGGTGGAAACTAAAATTAAAATCTAAATTTTAATAAAAGTTAAAATGAACAATTAACTTTAATCATATATTTCATAAGACGTACAACTTTTCAAGCATACATGTAATTTTATTAAAATCTACTAAGGGTGTGTTTGAGCCACATTATTTTGGAAAAATGTATTCTGAAATAGTCGATTGATGGAGAATGTGTTGTTGAAAAATAAGGAAACATTATTGATGTGATGAAAATATTATTTTATTGAAAAATGTATGATTGAAAATGAGTAGAAGGATGAGAATGATACTTTTAATGTGTACCAAACAGAGATTAAATATATGATTTTAATCCCCTACCAAACGAGAACGATAAATGTATGTCATAACCAACTAATCGAATACAAAATCGTATTGATCTTCTATTTAATAGACTCTCAATGCTTACATCGTGGATGTAACATGGTGTCAAGTCTAATCCATTGAACATCGTGCTAAACTTTTCAGCATTATCTTCTAACCACGACCCTTAATCAAAATATATGAACATTATCACGAAGTCGAAGACAAAGTTGCACGATGTAGCAAACAAAGAAGTTTGATCAATAATTTGAAAAAGAAAGACAACGACACACTAGAAGAGCAAAAAATTAACCCAACTTTTTTCGTGTCACCGACATGTGGTTCACTTATCCAGTAGTCATATAGTTGACTTCTTTGGTCCACATTTAAACAATTTGCATTCAACTTATAATTGCACGAGTTTTCGATGCCACAATATTACACCAAATTCCAGTAAACAAAGCTATAGTTCCTACCAAACACAAAACTGAAATAAGTCCTTAAACTTTTCTTATTTGATTGACTTTTAAATTGCAAAAGAAATTTTAAGATTACTTGCTTATAAGTAATCTCGTTGAATATTATGCACCATAAGATAAATATGCATTTTTGTATGCTTTAAATTGAAAGATGCGATCGAATACACATTTAACGCACGAATTATATTAATCTCGCTTCTCGTTCAATGCATGTATGGTGAGATATCAACGTTTTTTTATAATAAATTTTAATATTATAAATATGTTAAAAAATCGTTCAAACTTCTACGATGACAATGAAATAAAGCCGTATTAGTTGTCTCTTATCCCCACTTCTATGCAGGGGTGGAGCGGGAGCCGTCAGCCAACACATGACAAGACATGGCTACAGCCCGTGTTGGCTCTGCCAAATTTTTTTTTTCATTTATTGGGCGATCGCTTGTGCTCGCCTGAATCCACTCTAGCTTACTCGAATTTCTGGATTCACCGCTTCTTCTATGTTTAGAATTTTCTAGAGATAATTAGATAGAAGAACATAAGTTTAATACATCCATTTACTATCATGATTTCTCATTTACAATTAAAATGTTGGGTCAAATTCAGAGCGAGATTGAAAACGTACTTCTCGTTCTCACCCCAATTCTTGATGAGACTAACGGAATGGGATTCGATACATTTTGCCATCTCAACTAACTTCCAACGAATCCAACCTAACAAGAAATACTTAAAAAGAAAAAGAAAAAGAAATATTTATTGGTGGGATAGGGGTGGGGTTGTGGTGGGGTGCTTTTGAGTTTAAAGTTTGCCCAAAGTTACGGACTTTTAAAAGAGTTCACGCGGAAGAAGGCGTGGCTGTTGGTCAGCCACCCCCACCTTTGCCAGCTGGTTATTCGAGATATCGCGACCACGTGACCCCCCACATTTAGTGAATTTGAGTCCAATAATATATCGACAAACATTGTACTTTGTGCAAAAATAGATTGTACATTGAGTCAAAAATAATAAAATATTGTTCAACAAACCTCAATAGCACATTTTTTAATTACAAAACCCCGAAAATATTAATTGCAGTCAAATAAACCCCCGCCTCTCTCTCCTATATATATATATATGCGTGTATTTGTATAATCACATAATCACTTTTGTTTGCATCTACGAACTCTCGCTCTCTCTCTTACACTCAACTAGTAATCTTTTTTGATTTCAAATCTTCGATTTAGATGGGCGAAATTTGGTAGCGGAAACTCCGAGGATTCAAATGTGACGTGTTTCTCTTTACTGAGATCTGTTGCTGGTGAGCTCCTCGATCGCGCTTAACCTGTGTAATTTATTGATTTTATATGTTTATTTTATTTGAATGCTTTGGTTTTTTTTATTTTGATATTTTACAGTTAATTTTTGGACTCTAGATTATTTTTAGTGATAGGAGCTTGCATGTAAGGAAATTAATGAAGAGAAGTGATTGAATTGTTGATTTTTGAGCAGTGGTAGGTGTACTTGAATGTCTGGAAATTAGATTCGAGAAATTTCGTGTTGTGTTTTTGATTTTTATGTGTGCATGACCTGGACAGACAGACAGTGGACATTGAATTTTAGTTGTAGATTTTTCAGCGAGTGATCCTACATTTGTTTAATATGATGTTTGCCGGTGGAATTTGTTATGTAGTAATAGAATTTTGTTTCTAAAAATGTATGTGAATATTTGAATAAAGAATTTTAGCTGCATTTGTGTTTAGTGAATTAGTCGCTACCAATGCGATTGTACACTGGTAAACCGAGTTATTTGAGAGGCTAACAGTAAGAATTTTGGCCAGGAAATTCAGCATTGCTGTTTGGATTGATCATTCTAGTATTGATTATGCCTCATGACCATGAATATGCGAGTCATTTACGTGCCACAGTTTTTGAGGAGTTAGTGCTGAGAAATTATGGCTTTGATATAACAAAATTCAAAGAAGCTAGACTGTTAGATCGATGTAGTAAAAAAGCTAGTTTGAAATCCGGATATGATATCTACGTGGCATGTACTATCACATTGTTAGCTGTGCAGGACACGCTGAAGCTTTACATTGTTGGTTCTGGTGATAGAGAAGGTATATGGTTCGTGGTGAGTCTTAGGGGCTCATTTGTATCCTACAGATCTTCTTACGTGGATAATGTCGGTCACTGAAGAGAAAATTTAAATACCAGTACAAGTAACACGTGAAAAGATGACCAATATACAGCTTTGTTGGGTACAAACAGAGTTGTGTTGTACTGTTGTTTAATGTTTTTCTTTTCTAGGGAATCTGCATGCCATGCCAACAACCACCACTAGAATTTTAGGTTGTTGGATGTCTAGTGGTCGAAGATCCACAGACAACAGAGCTTGGAGAGTAGCACTATTTGAAACATGAATTGTACTGAGGGGATTCAATCATAAATCATTTGAGGGTTGTGCAATCTTCTGGGGATTATTGGATGCTTGATTTTGTATCTTGTAGAGTTATAGAGTTATGAAGTGCACTTTTCTTCCATTCCTCTTAAAAATCATGGTTCAGACAAACTGGTGGCATCAGGCTCTCTGTAAATATTTTCTCCCATTCCGTTCAATGAATACACCGGGAATGGACTTTTCTTTTTCCAGAAAAAAATCGAGAATAAAAATCTAGAAATCCCGAAGAAATTTATGTGTTGACAGAACATTTCATGCCAAGCTCAAATTCTCTCCACTCTCCCTTCTTCCAATATTTTGATTGAAGTTTACAGGAGGAAGCTTGTTATGGACTTCATGAAAACTACTTCAGCTTTAGAATTACAATTAAGAGGGGAATTGTTTGTTTACTACTTTTGTTCTCTCTTTTTGGCCTTTTATGTGTCTTGTGGTTCTATATTTGTGCTCACTTTGTATTCATGAGTTTATATTATTCCTTGTAATGCTTAAAAAGCTTAAAAATTATTTTTTCCAAGGTTTTAACAATTTTAGAATTGAACAGCTCGTCTTTTCCTTTCTTGATATACTTCATAGCAAGTTAAATGTTTTATAAACGAGTCAGTGTACTTATAAATTAAAATAGTGTTTTTTTTTTTCTTCTGGCAATATAATCAAAATCTGTGTAATCGGTTAAGTGTACGTGGAGGCAAACAAAGATTTGAGCTTTTAAGGTGGAGAGCTTTGAATATAAGTTCGTTTTGTTAGTACTTAATTTTCTTTTGGATACTAAAGGTTTACAAAGGTTCTTGGGCTGTAAAATATCTTCGAAGAATCCTGCATTGTTAGAAAATTCTTCCTTTGATCTTACTTAAAGCTTTTTATTGCCCGCATCGCAAGTGACCTATGCTGACTGATCAGAACCATAAGAAAAGCACAGAGTTTCAGTTTATGTGTGCATTCTTGTGGGGGCTTGTTTTTTGCTACATCTCTTTTGTTTTCATCATATACTGCATAGTTTTAATGTGGATTCTGTCAGCTATTTGGACCTTTTATTGTTGTACTTTTAAACTTATCCTTTTCCTGTCATTCTGCTTTTTGAGCACGCCTCTTAAAAGTATTTAATAATCTTGAATTAAGGATATACTTATTGACGGTGGTTATAACACTTTTTCCACTTTTCAGGTACACCTCCAGCTTATGGAAGTCGGAGTAAAAGAAGTTTATATATCAACGAGTTCGTGTCTTTAAGAAAATGTGTAGCTTATAAATGCTTTTATGGGGTAAAAGGTTTTAACGAGATGGTATTGCATCTCAAGATTTATGGACATGGAGAATACACGAGATGATGCTCCATCAGAGCACAGACACCACGTTGCTAAGTGGAGGTCTTTAGATTTCCTTGAAAAATTTGGATCTGTCTCCTTGGATTCTAAAGAAGAAATTCTGATAAATAAAGAACCTTCCTACAACGTGAAAGATGATCAGTTGTCATACAAGACGGCATCACAGATACTTTGGAGCACCGGAATACTTTCTGAACCAATTCCAAATGGTTTCTACTATGTTGTTCCCGTGAGCGCCTAAACTAATATCTCTAGGCTTAGCATATTATATCTAATATATTTTCTTTTATGATTTACTTCTTTCGATTTTCTTGAGAATCTGAACTAGCTATTACCCCATTAGCTAGAGTTAGTTCAGTTTGCTCCAGCATCTTTAAATGCTACTACTTGCCACAAAAGAAAGTGGAGAATATCACGCAGATGATGCTTCTTGCTTAATGCTCACTCCAAACGTGTCACTATTTTGACTGTTGGAGATAGTTGTTGACTAAATAACTTCTGTTAAAGACACTCAATGGTGCTAAATCTGTTCTTCTATGCTGTTTAAAGTGTCAGTAATACACTCAACCATCAAACCTGTTGAAGATCTGAAAATGGTCTTCCAGTTCGGATAGGATTTGTAAGCTTCATTTGAAGTAACAACTGAATGGAAATATGCCTTACCTTGAAGGCTTCAACATAGAATTGGATTTCCATTTTAGATGTATTTATTTGAAGAAAGTAGTTCTGAATCATTATGAGACATGGATTTTTTTTCAAGTTGCTAGATAGGACAAACGAATGCTAATGCAGTATCTAGTACCAATATGTATCCTATGCATTGCATTTCACAAATGCATGAGCATGAAGAGTTCTTGGATCAATGGAACACGATAAAAATATAGACAGTGGAGTGGCTATTTAAGTCCAATTTGACCTTTTCAAATTTTCAACATATTATTGTCGTGATTTAACATTGACCAATAGTTTGAAGTACTATTAGAAGAGTTTACTTTCAACTCGTACGGGATCATTGTGCGTAGAGCCTATTTGAGCCCCATTTTTTCTCCAAGATGCATAGAATAGTATTTTGATGGATTATGAGTGGTTAAAAAATAAGGAAAAGTTTTGAATTTGTGTGTAATATTATTTTATTGAAGAATGCGTGGTTAAAAATAAGAGAGAGAAAAATGTATTTTGGAAATAATGAGGACCAAACAAGGGCGTAAATTATATCTGGCATCATTAAAACCTTATTCCTGTCATATTAAGTACTGTGCAGTTGCATAGCCCTGGTCTTCTCTGACTGATTAACTGATCATTGTTTTCCTCAGATAATTAAAATGAATAATAAATTGTTAGCAACTTATTTCCTTTCTCACTGTTGTTTCCCGTTAGAGGAATAAGAAAAATAGGCTTTTTTCACTAATTTTCATAAAATAGAATGTAGACATGAAAAAATTAACAACCTACCACAATATGTTGCTTTGGCTAAAAGTAGAGAACCTAAAGTTGGGAACCTCAAGTTACATGGATGACCTGTTTCTTCACTTCCTTGTTCCCTTTTTATCATTTTATTAATGGGCGAGTAAGACTATAGTCAAACGTAAACTTGCAAGTTTTAGAAGACAGAGATCTTAGTTCGAGTAGATACCTCCATTCCTTTCCTACTCGAGTTGAACACCCCTCCAGTAATCCTAGAAATAAGATTAAACAAATAGATGAACTATGTATAAAATATGCACAATTAACAGGTTCACTTCAACCCTATTGAATTCGAGGTTTAATCAATGTTTCAGCCCAAGATGAAAACATCAGACCTTATTGATCTTCTTTTAAACATAAAAAATCAGCGGTGGAAATGGGTGGGACATTGAAGAATGACGAGGATCAGCCATCAGGTCCTTCCTTTGCAATTATTTTTTTGTGCTACTCTTCAAAGGGTAAATTGGAACATCAAATTGGAATTATTTCCTTTTGTAGAAAGATGCCATTTAAGGTTGAACATCCCATATTCAAAAGTTGGGGACAGCGCACAGTTCTCAGAGGAATGCTGAATTTAGTTTCTATGATAAATGGATGACATTTTTTATGATTGCAAGACAGTTTAAATTTTTGCATAGTTCCCAATCTTTTACATAGCTGCACTGTAGAAAGAACCTATAATTTCTATCATATATTCAGTTGATTCAGCAATAACTTGTGGTGTATATTTTTCGCTGATGATTTTGTCAGATTCTGTCTTGCTAGCTTTATTCTTTTTCCATTCAAGGGGCACTTTGCTAATAATGTCATCATTGACAGGATAAAAAGCTCAAGGAACTGTATGAAGATATACCTACTCTGGAGGAGCTTCATGCTTTGGAGCTCGGGGGTTTGAGAGCCGAGGTCATTCTCGTGGATGCAGTGAAAGATAAGAAACTTTCCATGCTAAAGCAGCTAATTGTGGCTCTTGTCAAGGGCTTGAATGCGAATCCTGCAGCTATGATTAAAAAGATTGCTGGATTGGTGAGCATTCATTTGATCTTCTTAACCTGATTATATATTTCATTTGCAATTGCATTATAAATTTGTTAATTTTTTTTTTATTCCATTGATGTCTTTATTACATATTGCTAAGTTCAAGTTCTTTACTCAAAATTTGAGTACCTTTTTCAAGGGTTACTTCTGAACAAATTTGATTGGAAACTAGGTTCTCTTATTGAGAGAATTCTCTTCAGTACTGCATGCATTATTGTAACCGTGTTTTTGCTGCCTAAAAGCAAACACGCACTCATGAGAATGGAGAGAGAGATACACTGTAAAATGCTCTAGTGACTCCAATTAACTTCAGAAATAACAGAATTAACAAAAATAATTTAAACTTGAGAAGGACCTAACACGGTGGGGAAACATCTTGATATGCTCTTTATGGACTCCCAATTCATCTTTTATCTTGAGGAAAACAAACATAGGAGACAAACACACAGTTATACGAGTGATCTCGTTCTATAATTTACGCTTTCTTCTCATGAAACTCATTTTTTACACTTGTCTTCTCTAATTGGAGGTTGGTCTTTATTGAACTGCCATGACGTGGTAGTTTGCATTGGGTATCCCTTAATTGATTTAAGGAAACTGGATCAATAAATATTGAGAAATATGAATGTGATAGAATTTTCTGCAATTTACCAAGAAGCCATACAGATCAACTTGAGAAAAAAAGAGTGTTAATTTGTCTCTCTCATGCAAATAATAGGGAGTCCATTATTTGGTGGCATAACTGCCCATTAAAAGTATGGACTTTCTTTTTTATAATAAAATAGATATTTTTCCCATTCTATAACAGTTTAGAACATGAACTATTGTCTTTTGTTAGCCTGTATATCTTTACTTGTAATGTGTGCTTGCTCTTGCGATCCACACCATAGAAGTTCAGCTCTTGCATTATATGCAGGGCTGGAAAGACATTGATGGGGAGGACAGGCCAAAGTTTTGTGGATGGTTCTTAGTATTTAGTGGAATGCTTTTTACTTGCATTCACAGTTAATTAATTAGTNAGCAACCCTGAGCGGTAGCTCAATTGGTCAGGCCTTGGGTGTGCTCCCCAATGGTCACAGTTCGAGTCCCCTCAGGTCCTCTGAGGTGAGAAACGGCTGTAAACTTCAGGGCACCGTGGGATTAGTCGAGGTGCGCGCAAGCTGGCCCGGACATCCACGGTTATCAAAAAAAAAAAAATTGTCATTTGGTTATTAGTATTGCTCATGGATCTCTTATATTTCTGATTTATTGAATAGGTGTCTGATGTTTATGGACGGCCAGATTCAGAACTAAGTCCAAAGAAAGCTGTTCTTGAGGACACCTCTCATATATCTGAAAATCAAGGGGTGCAGATGCTGGGCCAAATAAAGCATGGTTCATGCAGACCTCGAGCAATATTGTTTAAAGTTCTTGCAGATACTGTAGGACTTGAAAATACGCTAGTGGTGGTAAGCTTTACTATTTTCTGGGAAATTGTACTTCTACTTGTTCATTTATACCCCCTGTTATTATCACGTTTCTTCCATTGGGGATTCTTCTAGTGAGTTTTCGAGGCCTTCCTTCTCATGTCCTTTTCAGTTTTGTTCTCTCTCATTGGATGTACATATGGTTTTTCCTTATCAGGGTTTGCCTACTGAAGGAGACTCTGAGTGTGTCGACTCATGCAAACATATGTCTGTCTTAGTTGTGCTGAATTCTGTCGAACTATTAGTTGATCTCATGCGGTTTCCTGGCCAGCTGATCCCACGATCAACCAAGGCTATCTTTATGACTCACATATCTGCTGCCGGGGAGAGTGATTCAGCAGAAAATGAGTCTTGTGATTCTCCGATGGGACCAAACAGTCCTCTATATGGGGTATCAGAGACAGTTGATCCTGAGAGGTTATCATATCTTTTTTCATTCAAACACTGTGTAACCATTAGGGTTCCCTTCTGAAATTGAACTCAATAATTGTAGAAATAAAGATTTCCTTTTTTTGGGAGGAATGATCTTTGTAGATGAGAAAAAATCAGCTCAATTGATGTCTTTCTGTAATTTTGGTATTTATTGAAACTTTTTGATTATACAGTGCTGAGAAAGAAGATGGCCTCCTGTATCAGCGTAGATTTGAAGCATCTTCGAATTTAGCTGGGCCTTCATTGAGGAATATGATGTTGCGATCGAACTCCGTTGACAGAAAACTGAAGTACTAATAATGCTATTCATTATATTTTGGTTTATTCCTCGGAATATGCTTGCTTTTCACTTGCAATTTCTCTTTCAAGAAGCTATCTTACTGATTTAAATTGTTGTTTCAGCTTACCACACAGCGAACCTAATATTGCTGCTACATTTTGGCGAAGGGGCCGGAGGCAGATCATTCCTGAACAAAGGACTGCCAGTTCAAGGTTTTTCTTGATAGCCCAGACTGTGTTTTTATGGTGCAGCTTAAATTGAATTCAGTTCTAGTGTTCTAGAACTTCGTATCTTAATCTCTGAAATTTTATAATTTTAAAAATGAAGTCTTGCATGATCGGTACAAATATATTTCCTTGTTTCCATTTGAGATAAGATGAATACTTTCCAAATCACAGATGAGTATCACTGTTCACCGCCTCCACAAGTTCTAGTTTCCTTAATGCATAATTTTGAGCATCTTCATTTCCTAGAAGTCATGAAGTTGTACCATTAATAATAGACAAGCCATGGGTACTGTTTTACAGGAATTCTTATTTCTTGGCCAAACATTGTGAGGTACTCTATGTTAATACTTGTATCAATGAAGGGTGCACCTCTACATAAGATGATGTCCAAGTAATAATTGAGACTGGATACTTGTGAATAAGAGTTCACTGTAGATGTAAGAGGCGCCAAACATTTTAATAGAACAAGATCATAAGTTCATTTACGATAGGATTGTTGGCGCGTTTCTGGCAAATAACATCACTGGCCCAGCTTGCTATAATTTAATTGAACCGTGAAAGAGAAAGACACTGACAACAACGAAGTAAGCTTTATTCCAAACAAATGGACATTGGTTATTTGAATCCTTTTTCGTCACTCCCTTTTGTTTCTTGCTGATTTACTGAAGATCTTAAGCAACTAAATAGTTAGCAACCACAACATGCCATTAACAGAAAAAGCAACAGGCAAATTGTATTTTTTAAATGTTTATATTTGAACTATTGAACGAATAATTAAGGATTGCTTTGGTAGATAGGAAAAGAAACTAGAAAATACTAGTAGTTTCTGGATACATATATATATATATATACACACACACATGTACATGTATATATATACATGTACATGTATATACATATATATACATATATATAGTATATGTATCTCGCTAACATAATAATGGTGATATTTAATCTGAAAATCATTTTCTCTAATCAGACTTATCGGATTGCCTTCTTATATATCCTCTTCTAAAGAGCTTAACTATACCAATTAAGATCACTTGCAACTTCTCAAGGAAATGGCATGTTAGCTAAATGATTCTTTTACTGACACTTGGCATGATGGTATATAGAAAAACTAAAAAGTAATTATTTTTTGGAGAACGCCTAAGTTTAGTGTAGTTCCACCACATATACTGCAGTTGAATAGATACTTTCCCATTTTATTTTCTTGTTTTGTGCTTGGATATTGTAACATATTTCTAATAAATTCTTCTTTAAATATATCTACTATACAATAATGAACACTATTATGAGTCGTTTGAACCTTCCTTAATGCCCAAAACTTTCATTTGAGAAGTTATAGAGGAAGGATTTTAGGTTGAAATCCATATTAAACTTCTAAACTGTGTCGGAATTTTCAGTCCGGAGCATCCTTCATTTCACACACGTGGTCGATCCATGCTTAGTGGAGATAGCAAATCTTTCAGAGATTATTCTAATGACATAGCAACATCAAGGTGCATACTTTTGTTATTATCTTGTTATTTATTTCCTGGGGTTTGAAATTATTTCTTGACTGGTGCATCTGGTTTTGAATCTTAAAATTGATTCCTCCTCTATACTTTGTATTTTGACATTCACCAATCTGATAAGTGGTGGATCATCAACGTCACTCTTTAGCTATTATATCAATTAAATCATAGTGCATGGCAAGTTTATATCAAATAGTTCTTCTTGTATAAATAAAGCCCTTTGCCAAAGTTCATCAAAGATGTCACCTTATTTTGCTGGTCAGTTGATTTTAGAGGTTGATTCGAGACCAAGAAAAATGTTCCCTTATTTTGCTGGTCTAGAATTTAAAGATAGTTCCGACCTGTTTCAAATATGTTTTATATGATATGGAAAATCAAAGAGAATACTTGTTATTTAGTTTTTCCTGTTTTCTTATTTTATTTCAGAAGAAGGACAATCAGTAGGTAATGATTAGGGAACTAAAGGACGGTTGGCCTTTTGAGTCCTTAGTGTTGTTAATAATTCAGTAACATATGCTGGACATGTAGTATTTTACAACTTGATTTATTTGACCTGTAATTGTTTAAAATACTCTTTCTTGAGTGCAAGTGACAATTGCAGTTTATAGGTGATAAAGTTTGTCTAACAACGGCTATCATCATAATTCTATATTTGGGGTTACATTCCTAAATATCTGGGTGACTCTTTTGGTGGAACTGTGTAGGCTCCTTTGAGGGGCACAATAATGCAGGACAACACTGAGATATTGATATTATGTATAAAATGTAATACAATTCTCTTATAAAATTTATACTTCGTATTTTCTTGAATTTGTTAATGACGTTTTTAACATTGCATGCTACCCAGATTTTCATTGAATCACTGGAAATATTATAATGATTACTGTCAAATATTACCAATCCAAGCAATTAGGAAATTTTTCTCATGTAAAACAAAGAAATGTCTTGGATTTGTGCCAGAGGTGCCATTCGAGTACCTTGATTATTAATTTCCTATGCAAAATTCCTATTTGCTTTTTTGTAAGGAATGGTGTCGGCTGGAAAGTTATAATTGTGTCTGTTGTGCATGGGCTGGATTTTGTCATATGAAATTGCTTGAAAAGTTTGTTGCAGTTGTGTTTTAGCATCGGTATGAAGGAAATTCCCCATTGTGCTTTCCTGTGGTCTATGGAGTGAAACAGAAACACCTTTAAGATTCTGGCTTGAGCACATTGTGTCCTGGCTCTTTTCTAATTCCAGAGTGAAATGTAAAATTTTGTTGATTTGCGGGTGTTTACTTACTGTCTATATGTTAGCTGTGTTCCTTATGGCGCTTCTCCAACAAATTCAATTTAAGCAAATTTCTCTGTTAGATAAGCAATTTTATATGAACAAGGGTTATATGTTGAATAAGGCAACTTGTCATGTGGTTGCTGCTCCATAAATTGCATGTTGAGTTTTTTTCCCTGCTTTTTAAAACTATCATAATTGACATATTCAAGGGCTTTATAGGGGTTATTAAGGGTGATCATGTGACATCTAATAATGCTGATAAATTGCAGATAAATGGAAAACAGAGGAGATAATAAGTTTCAAAAGGAAAGAGGAGAGACCAGAAAAAGGGTGCTAGAATATTAAGTTCTCTTTGCTTTACAGTGAGGAGAGAAGGAAAAGGGACAATGTAGTGCTGCAGCATTTCGCGATTTTCCCTAAAAACATCTCTCGTCGAGTTTTTAATCACATATTAGGCAGTAATGGACTGTTGGCCTCTTCTGATTCTACCAGCATCCATGTTTGACATAAGAAACTATGAAGCATAAAATCTGACTACCTGAAACTATTTAATGCTGATAAGGATTTCTTATACAAGTGATATGATGTAATTTGACGAAGTCGTATGTTCTGTGATCTTAACACAATCTTTATCCACCCAATGTTATTAAGCCTCTGTTTGGCCCAATTTTTTAAAACTAATTTTTTTCCAAACTCATTTTCATTCACACATAACTTTTATCAACTTTTTAACTTCACATTTCATCAGCTTTTATTAAAATCTGCTAAAAATCTGATTTTTATAAAAACTAATCATAGGCTAAGATTTAATTATCATTGACTCCACCAGTGAGACAGATGAGGTGCTTTTGATGTACTCTTTACTTGAACTGAAATGACATAAATATACAAAATATACTCTAATATTGATTTTGCATATTCTAGACCATGTCCATGTGCTAGTCCAGAATTTTCTTGTTCTTGTTAGTGGAGCTTCTTGCTTTAAGAAATGAATGCCTAATAAACAGCTTAGTTTATTTAATTGTTGATCCTTTTGAACTCCTTGGTTTTTAATGATTTAGAAGTTGAAATATGCACCAGGTCAGAAGGTGCTTCAACACCAGATACACGGAGAACAAGGAGAAGAAGTATCAGCATGACTCCGGAAATTGGTGATGACATCGTAAGGTTAATATTTTTTTCTTACAAACATGCTCTCTTATTACCACATTGGAATTGTTTCTTTTCCTTTTAATGAAGTCCCATACAAAGGATATTACTCTGTTAAAAAAATAATAGGTGGAAGAAAGGGAAAAACTTCTTGAGGGGCTATAAAGGCTTTCTCCAAATGGCAAATAAGAAATGCTATTGAGTACCATTAGAAGCTATTTTGCATCAATTTTCCAAACAGTGGATTTTCCATGCTGAAACAGTAGATTATACAATTCATTGGCATGTTATATTACAAATAATTTATCAGCATCTCTTAAATCTTAATTGAATGATAGTTTGTAGAGATAAGTTTGTTGATTCTTAAATGTGCCCGTGGGTAATGTTTCCTTGCTGCTATCTTTACCATGTTACTTTATGACAGTAGTTTAGGGCAATTAATTGGCATGTTACTTTATGTGTGAGTTGATGACTGCAGAATTATTATTTTGTGAGCTCTGTTTCTTTGTCTAATAGATATGTAATGTCCATGTTCTTTTAATGTTGGTATGTTGCTTTGACTCTCTGTCCCACCCTTGTCTTGTGTGAAGCTTGTGACCTAAAATCAGTCAAGCTCAGCACACTTCTGTGTTCATAACAAGCATGAAACTGAATCAGGCGTATTTGATAAAAAATTAAGCTCCAAATATTTTTATAATAATCAAATTATTTCAGAAGCCCAGCTCTGTTTGTTTCATCTAGAACATACTTGTTCCTGTATTTATCATTCACGATCCAGCTACTCTCCATGTAACTTCCTGCAGATTACGTTGTTCCTTTCTCACTTGTTAAAATCACTATGAATAAATTTAGGGCTGTACGAGCAATGAATGAATCATTAAAGCAGAATCGTGTCTTAAGAGAACAACAGGAAACTAGCTCGTATTCCTTTGGTTCAACTGACCAACACGGCACAGATCAGCAAAAAGATGTATGTTTTCTTTGACATTGAGCTTTCTGTTTCTTTCACTTTTGTACTGACTTTTGATAGTGTTTGTGAAGATATTCCTATTTTCAGTTGAGGTTTTTTTTTTTTTTATATCCTATGTTGGGGTATCGGTAACTGATCTTTGATGCTCGGATTCTTTGAAATAGTCGGAATACCCGTGTCGGACACGACACGACATGGGTATGGCCATGAGATATGTGTCGAATCCTTCAAGTTTCAACCAGACACTTCGTCGTTTTTGCTTTTTTTTTTTTTCTTTCCCTTTTTTGCTCTCTATAAACCTAGCGTCGCCGCTGAGAGGGTGGAGAAAAGAGACGGCGCTAGGTTTTCCCTTCTTTTTTCTCTTTCTGTATCGGTGGCTTAAGATTTTGTTGTTATAAAATGAAAATGAGTTCCATATAGTGCTCCACTAAGTCCAAATTGCAATCAAGACCCTCATTTTTTTATTTTATATAATATTTAGTAATTTTCATAACTGAAAACTAACCCCAAAATTCTATTGTATTCGTCCTAACCCTTTATTAAATACTAATTTCCTTCATCGTGAATAATTAATTTTGGTCTATTCAAATTGATATCCTGGATTCGTAAAAAAATTGAAGTTTGAAATCGTTTTAACCTCTTATTCAATACCCATTTACTTCTTTGTGAATACTTGATTTTGTTCTATTCAAAGTGATATCTTGGATTAGTAAAAAAATTGAAGTTTGAAAGGCTACCCACGTACCCGTGTCCGAAATTTGGACTCTTTTTAGCCATGTCATCGTATCCTACATTTTAGAAATAAAAAATCCGACACTTAGATACATACCCGATACCCATACCTGATTCCAAGCATCATATTAATTGATTGCATGCAGTTATAATATCAAGTGTAATTTTCTATTGTCTAACAGTCAAATTGTAATCGATATTTATAGGTTATATTGTTTTTCTTCACATTTGATCAATATGAGCTATATGCGTATATATTTTGATTCATTGGCTTCAAATTCTATATCTATCTGGGGCTTTGTTTAGTTATCATAAAACTGAAGTTCAGCTCTAATACTCCAAATTCCTTTCTGATGAATTTTGTGAAATTTCATATATTCAATTATTCATTGATGAACTCTGAGGCTACAGCAGGCAAATATATTAAAAAACAAAACCTAACTTCCTAATATTTCTCCTCTATTTATGCCCTAATGTATCTCCTATAATAATGCTAATGACATTAACTATACAATAGAGGAATAAAACTTATTACAGCTACTCTCCTCATATTGCTTGTGAATTTTGAAAAAGCTAGAGAGAGAGAGAGAGAGAGAGAGAGAGAGAGAGAGTTGAAGCATGGTTCATCAGCACTCGGATCCACACCTTTTTAGCTTTTTTCTTTGTTACTGTGTTTCTTATCACAACTGAAGTTCAACTGAGAATTCAATTTCAATCCATTCATAGAACAGTAAAGATGCATAGTTCCATATGCCTTTTGCTTTCTATTTTAGCAAGGGTT
Source organism: Fraxinus ornus (assembly GCA_903798235.1). NCBI lineage: Eukaryota > Viridiplantae > Streptophyta > Magnoliopsida > Lamiales > Oleaceae > Fraxinus > Fraxinus ornus. The sequence continues at coordinate 69,364 of CAIGRF010066008.1, forward strand.
CGTCAGCTCTCGGATCAACACCTTTTTTGCTGTTTGCTATATCACTGTGTTTCTTAACTTATTTGAAGTTCAACTGAGAATTCAATTTTAATCCATTCATGGAATTGTATCTTCAAAGGCTGTTAGTCCCATAAGCCTCTCGCTTTCTATATTATGGTTTGTTAAATTAAGTCACGAAAAGAAAATGGATTTCTGAACGAGGTAATCATTTTAAACATAGAATTGCACACAAGGGCATTGAGTGTTAGATCTAATATATTGTGTATTCTGGACCTTCTTCATAAGCACCTGGTCAATTGCTTGATTCACTAAACAAGTTTTAGAATACTAATACATATTCAGTTTTTTTTATTTCTTATTGTATGCTAATGCCTTTATATGGCACACCTGTTCACTGCACCTTTAATCCAACAGTTCAAAACCTTGGATTCGTACATAATCATCAAGAAATATGTTCTTGCTCATATGCCATTATCCACCTTTCTGATCAGGATAATATGTCTGGTGGAAGGTCTTCCTTGTATTCTCCTCGAAGGCAAAACAACTCTCAGAAGGCAATGTCGTTACCTTCATCTCCTCATGAACTTAGCAGTCCGACTCCAGATAGAATAGGAACTCACAAGGTAAAAGAAGAAATGGTTTCAGCATGGAACAGAGTACTGGGACTACCTATGTTCCAGAACAAGCCTTTGCTACCATTTGAAGAATGGAATATTGATTTTTCGGAGGTAACTGTTGGCACTCGCGTTGGGATTGGTAAGCATTGCCAATAGTATTACTGTTGTTGACTTATTGTATTACTTTTATTAGAGAGGAAAGAAGAGTGAGTTGCAGCAGGACCAGGCGTTTAATTGTTAAAAGAAAAAAAGTTGCAGAAATAATTATGTCTATTATTCTCTGAAAGTTTATTGCCAGATTCCCTTTTTACTTGACCAAATGCTTTGAGATTGAAGTAGACCATATAATTACTGCAGTGATGCCATTCTTCGCATAGAATTATAGAGGTGAAAAAAATTTGTTAGACAAGTCGAATTATTTTCAACACAAAAGGTGAAATAAAAAAGAGGACAGAAGTTAAAAAAATACTTGAATTTGATCTGCGGAGTCGATCTCCAACTACACTTCTGTATGTCCTACAATTGTAGTCTATCTCCATGAATAATGGGCATGAAGAGATATGAGGTGTTGAGTTGGGCCGAAATTCATATGACATCAATAGTTTTTGAAAAGATTTCATCAGGTACTATGGGGTTCTACCTCTGGGCTAGGCGTAAGCCTCAAATAGTTTTTCTAAACAATGAAAGTCAATCCAATTTTTATTTTTTCATTTGCTAGTACATTGCTGTTGAGTCATCTATTGTTGATTTTCAATGTTGGCAATTAATGTTCAATTTATGGGATTACATATCCAGGGTTTTTTGGGGAGGTTTTTCGTGGTGTTTGGAATGGAACAGAGGTTGCTATTAAAGTCTTTTTGGAGCAAGATCTCACTGCTGAAAACATGGAAGATTTTTGCAATGAAATATCCATTCTCAGGTATTATCCTGTTTGATGCATCATTCTTTGTTTGTCTTTATTCTCTTCTGGTATATCATTCTAACATTGCAGTTTTATCTGGTTCCATTTATTTTTCTGCAGTCGCCTTCGGCACCCAAACGGTACTTCTCTTTCCTACTTTTCTTGAATTCCAAGCCTTTTTTATTCTAGCATAATTTAATACAACCTACATTGCAGGTCATAGTCCTGAAATACTGAAAACTATTGGTTTGAAAAACACGTATTCATATTTGCAATATAATCTTGACATCATTATATAATAGTTATTCGGTCAAAAATATTAGTATTAAGAGTATGTGAAGTTACTCCAAAAGATCAATTTTGGGTAATATTTTTGACCAATATATCAACCTACCTTTAGTGAGACATATTTGTGAAAAGGTTACGATGGATCACTTAATGTTTGTTCCATATTTTTGTATTGATTACTAATAAAAGCATAATCCCAAATTAGAGTGGTTACCAAAAAATTGAAACTCCAAGTTGCAGAAAATAACTGATCAACCCTAATGAACTTCCGATAGGTGGAGTTCAATGTTGATGTAGAACAGGTGCCAGAAATCACTTTGTTGATCAACCAAATCTGACAGTAGAGTGCCGAAGGTTAGAAATTTCAGTGGCTCGGGGTCTTGTTTATGGACCATAAAGGAGAGAAAACATACGTAATTTATAGGTTCAGGATAATTGATCGGAAGGATTGGGGCTCGAAATTAGAGTCTGAAAGGAAGTTCTGGTGGCTGAACAGGGTGTGATAAACAGTATCATTGCCGTAACTTCAGAGTATTTGCCATTGATTGGTTTAAGATGTTATGAAAGGGGTGATAATATAAATATTATTAAATAAAAGGGCTTACTAGTGCTTTGATAAGGTTAGGTGGCTGAGAAGCTGTTGCTGTCTACTTGGTGAGCCTCACTGCCCCGTTCTGCAGGCACTTCTTTTCTTCATTCTGGGTATGCTTTAATAATGAAGGGAGAAGGTAGAAAAGTCTGAATATAGCTGTGGTGAATTCAGAACTGTTGAAGCATAGAGTAAGAAGAATGAAAGGGGAAAACAAAAAGAAATAGTAGAAGGGTAGTCAGTACTCAGTAGAGATCTTTACCCTTACAGGGGCCTGCCACATCTCCTTAATGATCCACTCCATTGAAGACAACGAGATTACATGAGTAATTATGGTCTTTGAAGAACTCTCCATGAGAACGAATTGGATTTTAAAGTCGGAACTGGCTAACAGTTTTATGCTAAGCTGAACCTAGATACTTGTAGGGTTCCACATGAAACTTGCACAAGAATAAAATCCCAAGTCAAGACACATCTAGAATTACTGCAAATCCGGAAAACCACCGGGATACCCTTGGCGTATAAACTTCATGAAAAGTCAGAAAATTATTGACTATAATCACCAGTCACTCTTTCTATTGACCAAAAATTTTCTTGATTGTTTTAGAATCTATGAACTTTTCATGTTTTGCATGAACCTGGATGTTGTGGTTGCAGGGACTTAATGCTTACCATTTTAGCTAAGCCTTATTGGCAATTGAAAATGTTTTCTCAATTGTCTAATTTTAATGTGTCAACCTTTCTCTATCATTGAAATAGATGAAATTCAAAAAAGATCTCAAAGAAAGCGACTCCACGGAAAAAATTAATGAAGTTACCTGTATTTATAATATTACAAATACCATCACATGTTCAACCATGTTTACTTGAAAGTTGGAACAAACTTATTTTTGTGTATGTTATATGTACATTTGAAAAATATTTGTATGTACATGGAGAGGGGCGCTTAGTATTTACATGTTTTCTAGTTAGCTTGTTGGTGAATCAGTCATTGGTTTATATTCAAACCTAAATGTTTACAATCTAACTTTTGCTTTTCTTGCAGTCATATTATTTCTTGGTGCCTGCACAAGGCCTCCACAACTGTCAATGGTCACTGAATACATGGAAATGGGATCACTGTATTATTTGATTCATCTGAGTGGTCAGAAGAATAGGCTGAGTTGGCGGAGGAGAATTAAAATGCTGCGTGACATATGCAGGTTAGTTAAAACTTTTTGATACATCAAAAACTATATTCCAATGATGATCTCTTGGATTATTGTATAATTGTTAATTATGTTAAAATCATATGCCACCAAGACCTAAATGATACTCTCTCCATCTTGTTTTCACATATCCTCTTGGCAAAAAAATAGAGGACAGGGCAAAAATTTGGTGCGACTGTATAGAGAGTACAATTAAGGACTTCCCAGTCGCTTTCTAACACGTTTTTTTGGGAATGACTTTGAACATATGGACCCTTTTTTCCTCAATATTAAATTACTAACACAGTGGGCAATTCTTGTATCATCTAGATGGGAGTGCGTGTTCACTATTGGGAGATGACATAATTCAAGAGACCGAAAACATGAGGTTGGGGAGTATAGTAAATTTAACGTGTAGGATAAGGTAAGACTCTTGATTCACAAGTTTAAGTTGTATAAAGGATAGTGATCGTTGAAGATAACAAAATTTTGTTCCTAATAAAGTTTGGATTAGATGCATGAATCCTTTTCCGCCGCTTGTTGATTTCACTTCAACAAACCACCTCAAACATTGAAAAACTGATGAATATAAGCTAAACCTAGTATATCATTGGAAATTTGTTGTCTTTAAACTTTTTGTTGAACGGTTATTATGCCCTTGTTTGGTTTAAGATAAAAATCAGATTTTTAATAGATTTTGATAAAAATATATGAAATTTGGGGTTCAAAAGTCGATAAAAGTTGTGGATCCCATGAAATGTGTGGTTGAAAATGAGTTTTAAAAAATGGGGGATAAACAGGGGCTAAATTTGAGAATAGGTACTAATCAAAACATCAACAGGTGAAAATAACAATGCTTGGAAATTTGGATGATTTATAGTTCACAGTTGTTTCGAGACATGAAAGTTACAGTGCTGTTGCTCTTGAATTTTCTTGTGTAATATGTGTCACCTACTCTGTGTTGGTCCTGGGAATCCAACCTTTTTATGATAGTTCCTGGAGTATGACTCCAATATTTGATTTCCGAATTTACCCCAATCTTTAGGTGAAATTTTAGCTGGTACCTTGCATTTGTAAGGCTTCATTCTGAGCAAAGGGTACAGTCAAAACACTATATGAACAGTGGTTTATCATTCTAAAAAAATGGGATTAAATTTCTTGATACTCCAACAAAGAACAGAGAGAAAATCAAACTGAAGGATGGTTTAGATCATACACTTGCATCATTGCATTTGGTGAGACCTTCCCCACAGAATTAAAGCCTCCGATAATTAATTAATTACAATTACAATAAGCGAGTTAGATTGACGTAATCCGTCCAAGGGAGATGATCTTTCTGGTGAACCAAATCTCTGAAATATCAATTGGCTCTGCATGAACAAAAGGAGCATGAGGAACTAGCACAATTGACTGGCTGAAAAAACAGTTGAATGCAACACTGCTTGCTTGAGTGAACCCGATGAGGAGTTATTATGCTATATTGAATATAAAATTCAAGTGCGTTGATTTAACATTTTCTTAATGTGTGTTGGATATCACATTAAAGTAACAAGCAACAAAACATAATTTTCTTCTTTAAAATTATTTTGCCTACACGGTGCATTTGATCAAAACTTATAGTTTTCAATATAATGACATGCATATAAATAACTGTACCGTAAAGCCCAAAATCAATGACGTCTGTATTCTTGGGAAATTCAAATATCTACTGATTTGTTCCTGCAAATCAAATTGATTATTTACTAGTCTAATTTGAAAGAGCTAGTATGTTTTCAGTTCTTGAATAGTGAGAATGTGTTATGAATGAAAGAAAACCATGGTATAGATGGATAACTATAAACTTAATGTTTGTTTTCTGTTGGCAACTTAGAGGTTTGATGTGTATACATCGCATGAAGATTGTCCACCGTGATCTTAAAAGTGCAAATTGCCTCGTCAACAAGCATTGGACAGTTAAAATCTGCGACTTTGGGCTCTCAAGGATAATGACAGACACAACCATGAGGGACTCCTCATCAGCAGGGACACCAGAATGGATGGCTCCAGAACTTATTCGCAATGAACCCTTCACTGTAAAATGTGACATTTTCAGCCTTGGAGTTATAATGTGGGAACTATGCACCCTAAATAAACCATGGGACGGCATACCACCAGAGCGGGTACTACAAGATTTTCTGTATATGCATTTTATATAATGGTTCTTGATAAGAGTGCTTAATATTCCAAATCTTGTCGTCTATTCAGGTTGTTTATGCCGTAGCAAATGAAGGGTCGCGGTTGGAGATACCTGAAGGACCCTTGGGTAGGCTAATTGCAGGTATGTGCTTTAGAATCTTGTAATTATGCAAGGACTACCGAAACTTCATATTTGCTCTAGGGTCATGACAGTATAATCTTGCGGTTGCAGATTGTTGGGCAGAACCAGATGCACGACCAAGTTGTGAGGAAATTCTTCCCCGATTACTAGACTGCGGGTTATCACTTTCCTAATGCAGCTTCGTTCATTTGTATAGAAAAATAACATAGTTGAGGTATACAAACAACTTATTTCCGGCTCAAATTGTAAACTTTTGTTTGATTTTCCCGTTCTCCCATCAGTACAAATGGGGAAAAACGATCATCCTTTTTGTGAAATAAAAGAAAAATGGACTTCCTCCTGTCGTGTTGGGAATTAGTAGATGCACATTGCACGACTAATATTGTCAAATTTGGAATGTAACAAAATTTCATCTTCAAAGTTGTAAAATGCTGGTAAAGCAAAATAACAGAAAACTGGAAGAAAGTTGCGAGACTTGGGTTCCTTAATGTCCTTTGCATCAATCAGGAATCTGGCGCCTATTTAGAGCGGCCTCAAAGCGACTGCATGAGTCTGCCCTCATCTCTGTGCTCATATCACTCTCTGGTGCTGGATAATAGTCTTCTCTCAACTGAACATCTCTTAGTCCAGGGATTCTCAGTAGAAACATAATGAAATGTTCGTGAGCCGTCCCATGTATAAAAAGCTTCCGAAGGGTAAAACATTCTTGAAGTAGTCCGGCTGCTGGAAGAGAGAGACTCCTTTGGTTAACATCCCTATCTTGTGGGAGCCAGTAATCCAGTTCCGTGAGACCCAAATCTCCAATACCAAAGAGATAAAACCGTTCCCAAAGACTCAAATCCATCTGCCCAGAAGGTGCGGTGTGTGCATAGCCAATGATTTCCCCGCAATCCAAATGCATCTTTGATAGATTCAGGTAATTCCCAAGGATGCTCAATCCAAATTCACGTTCAGAGGGCTTCGACATTTCCCTACAATCTCCTTCAACCTTGATCCTAATCTCCTCCAGATTGGGACAATTCTCGAGTCCTGCAGACGCCAGAGGAGTCAAAAGCTGACCTACAGCGATCCAGAGCGAAAGAGATTGCAAACTATCCCACGTCTTTTCACCAAATCCATTGCCGTTGTCATAGCCATTGTTATTGACATCCATCTCGTCATAAGAGCAATTCAGATCATACGAATTCTTGCACCTGTTGTAGTAGACATTGTCATTGACATCCACACCGGCATAAGAGCAATTCAGATCATCCGAGTACTTGCACCTTTTGCTAGTGCCACCATAATCACCATCATCGGTTCTCAAGTATTTCGTATGTCCAAAAGATTGAAATAGCATCTCACCTTGATCCAATTTGTTGAGGTCAAACTCGCCTTCAATTGCATCAAGATGTTGAAGCTCTTCAGCGCAATCCCAAACACAATCTATATGAAGCCTTTGAATCCTACTCTGTATTGGCTCCAATGCTTTCAAAGAAGATGATGCCTCAAGATTTTTGCAGCATGAGATCTTAACCTCGACCAATGTTCGTTGTAGCAGATGCACAAAAGTCCTCATTCCTCTCATCGTAATCTTCTTGCAGCCCTGAATTTCAAACTTGGCCAATCTACAACACCCCCGCGCAATGGCAATCAATCCCATATCATCCAAGTCACCCACGTTCCTAATCGACAAGGATTCAAGCCTTTCACACAGTGCAACTCCATCCAACCTCGACTCAACCGGCATTGAGATCCCATGAAACTGCCCCAACTTTAGGTGCCTCAACTTGGGGCATTTCGAATTTAGAACCTCTAATGCAGGACCACTATCCTTAACATTGTTACAGACATCCAAAACAAGCTCTTCCAGCAATGGAAGCCCAGAAAACACTTCAATCAAAGTCATCACACTAATCCTCGCATCTTCTTGCGTAAACCCCTCGTGTTCAGGATCTCCCCTCAAATTCGACAAGGCCTTGGTATCCGCTAGATGAAGGATTGCCAATTTAGGACAATTCGTTGCTATTGAAACAAGAGCCTCATCTCCAACAAACCCAATGTACCGCGGATCAAACGTACACGCCGCGCGAAATTCTTTCACATTGGGACAAGCTTTTGTGATTTCCCTAATCTCATCAGACTTAAACCCCTCAGAAAATGATGGGTTCAATAGATTCAAGCAAGTGAGGTTCAACGAAACTAATGGGTTCGATTCCAGTGCTACAAGAACATCATCTGTCCAGCAATAAAACGATGAAAGATCAAGAGAACAAAGGCTCTTACATTGTTGAAACAAAATTCCGAGTTCTTCACCAGTGGTGGCTAATTGGGGCCTCTGGTGCCACCTCACGAGCTTCACTTGCTTCAAATTAGGCCACAGTGGAGCCAGCAGCTGTAAATTCGATAAATTGCGGGCGTAGAGCGTCAGGGAAGTAACGTCAGGGAAGGCATGGCGCAGGTAGTCGGCGATTATTGCTTGGTCGGTGATGGAAGCGGCGGAGAAGGAGGTGAGGGAGTGGCCCCAAGGGGAGAGAAGTGATAAATCGAGGTGGGTTATGGATCGGAAGCAGGTAGGGACCATGAATAGGTAAAGGTCCCTGATGTTGCCACGGAGGGTGAGGGTGGTGCGGGTGGCACGTTCGAAGATGCGCCATTTGTGGCAGACTAAGGCTACAGAGTTGCGGCTGCGAACATCCGACACGGCGGCGATTATGTTGGAGAGGATGGCTTCCGGCAGGAGGTCATTGATTGTGAGGGTGGTGTCAGTTGGCATGTTGAATTTTGGCAAGAAGATG
>CAIGRF010066008.1:78488-92678 GCA_903798235.1 Fraxinus ornus
AATGGTAAAAATTTCTAAACTATAATCAATCCAAACACAAGCACTCGATTTATGAAGTCATAAGATGTAATTGTGTATATTATCTTATTCCATTACGTGAAGTACAAAAGGGTTTAGTAAGAGATACGCATTTAGTGTTCAAAGAAAATCAAATTTAAGGCTTGCACGATTTTCACGAGTTGGACTCTATCTTCAACAATTTGAAAACACGCCCCCTTGAGAAAATTAGCTCATCTCGAATTGTCATTACTTCTGTATCTTTCATTTAAAGTTTTCTGACAAACATATTTTTTTAGTAACATCAAATTAATATTAATATAGTAACATAATTTGTTCATGTTGTTCTTGTTATTATAGCATCAATATTCATCTTTATATTACCAACTCGAGACACCTAACGTAATTACAGAATTTATTCATATTGTTATATTTATATATCCGTACAATAAATGCAAACGATAATATATTAAATCTTATTTAAGATTAGTGGCAATCTTATCTTCCTACTTTCACCTTCGGTAGTTGGTACGGACAAATTCCTTGCTTCATTCTTTTGATTAAACTAGTAAAAAGTAGACATAAAAATTAATTTTCCCAAAAGCTTATTTTAAACTATTTTGAATTAGATTTTTCAAAATTAAAACTAAAAGTTGGCTTAGCCGCGCCAATTAAGCCAGCCGCGCCGAAGAGGGGATCAATGTCTATCTGGAGATGTGAGGCACGTGAGGTGGGATGCGATGCATGTGAGGGGGTGTGGGGGGTTGATGGGCTGGCAAATTGGAGGGTTGAAAGTGAGAAAAAGAAAGGAGGAGTGAAACGAGGTACAAATTGGGTACATAAAATAGAAGACGTGAATTGAACCTCTTAGTCTCTCCTCTTATCCAAAACATTTTCTTCCTTCCAACCAATCCATTTTCATCCCACCAAAACAAGGAAAGTAGGATTTACTTTACTTTTTCTAACCTTTTTGTCCCTCCCCTAGCTGCTAGTCGATTCAATCGTTCGACGACTAGGGTTTGCATTAAATTGAGGTAAAGCTTAGTCGAGCTCGATTTTCAATTGGCGAGCTCTTAGGGTCCGTTTGATTGCAAATGTGGAAAATGAGTGGAAAGAAAATGTTTTACTTGGAATTGAATTGCCTAGAATTTGTTTTACTGGGAATTGTAATTAATTGTGTTTGATTGGTATAATTTTCTACCTGAAAAATGTTGAAAGTTTGGTGTCCGTTTGACTTCGTTTTTTTATAAAAATTGTCCATTAAAGTGATAATTTTTTCTACCAATACGTCTAGAATTTGTTCCAATTACCAAAAAGTAATTTTTTTTTTTTTTTAAACAATTAGAAAAAATTACCATATTCGTTTGATTTTGTTTTACATAGAAATTGTCAACAAAAATGAAAATTCTTTATACAATGGTTGATAGAATTGGTTGACATTGCTTTAAAAAAAAAAAGGTGGAAAATGTTTTCCCACCTATTAGGTGAGAAAACATTTTCCATCATTTGTACATCAAAGGATTGTACCTAGGAAAATGGAGGAAAACATTTTCCGTGGAAAATTTAACCTATCAAACAGTCAAAAAGTGGAAGTAGGAATGGAAAATTTCGCCAAATCAAACGGACTCTTAGTTCCTTATGTTTCCTTACCCGAAATTTAATTTATTTTTATAATTTTATGCAAATTCTATTTTTCTAAAATAGATTTAGCCTCTATTTGATACACATTAAAATTTTCATTTTCATTCTTCTACTCATTTTCAACCACACATTTTTCAATAAAATAATATTTTTCATCGCATCAATAATTTTTCCTTCTTTTTCAACCACATTCTCAATCAATCTACTATTCCAGAATACATTCTTCCAAAATAATGTTGCTCAAACACACCCTTAAACAGAAAGAAAAAAGAAAAAAATAGCAAAAGGCTCGACTCGATCCTTTGCATGCTGCATCCATAACCTGAGCAAGCCTAGCTTCTTGGTCAATGAGCCAACCTAAGCCCACTGCTAGTCATTTATATCGTGGCACTTTTTACTTGTCTTCAATCTTAACCATAAGAATGGTGATATCTAGACTTCTAGATTCTATCATTCAAATGATATAAAACAATCGCGTTATGTGTACAGTCCGCTTGACACCGTCCATGACAGGGTGATGTGGCGATTTATTAAAAAATTTGAAAATTGGCAAATTTCAAAAGAAAAAGAAATGAGTCATATTTTCAAAACCGGCCCATTCATTACATTACCCTAAATGGGTCATATTTATTTAAATAGGAGATTAAATTCATTATTTCACATATCTTTATTGAGAAATTGGACGAAAATGGATAGAAATAGTGGTTTGTGCAATCAAATTTGTAATTAAGAGTGAAAATGTCAAAAAAAAAAAGGAGAAAGGTATGGACGTTTCTCGCAATAACGATGAAAGATAGGAACATTATGTACTAATTATCCTTTTAATAAATTTATTTGTGACTTTCTTTTTAATAAAATTTGGGACTGTGGTTGAAATTAGTTTTTTCTTTTTGTTTTATTTAAAGAGAGGGGTATATTCGTCATTTCATAATTTTTAATTGAGAAAATAGACATTTTGTGCAATGAAAGGTGGAAATAAGGGTGAAAGTACTAAAAAATAAAAGGTATGAACGTTTTCCACAATAACAATGAAATGTGGGGATATTATGTGCTAATTACCCTAGAATAAATATGAGTAACCAAATGTATACTAATTGTAAACAAAGTATGACATGATAAACAAATTGTACTAACCAATGTGAAATGTGAATATGATAATGGTGGCGGAATGTGATATTGTGGTAGTACGTTTGTTGGAACGGCTGGTGCATCAGTCCTTCCCTTTCTTTGAACTTGATTCTAATGGGCTTTTATTTCGTAATTTCTTAGGCGCGCCCTTTCTCGTCGAACATTGTGGATCTCGTATGATCCCACTTCCACAACTATCTGATGTTCTAACGTCACATTCGAATTGAATAAAATGCTGGGGAAGAACATTACTTCCACAACTTGACCTCATCGCCGTCATCGTTTGTTTTTTATGTTCAATCAACTCCATTAGTGCTCGGGTTTGCTCGTCATCATCTGCAACCATGTCTGCGAGCGTACTAAAATATTGATAGATTTTGTCGTAATTCAACTGTCCAGGAGTGCTAATTAACCAATTGTAGTTGATTGCAACCCTCGTGTGGGCTCTACACACATCCTTTCTCCACTTCGTAATATATACTTGTTCGGCACGGACGTCACGTCGTTACGGATCATGACTAAAATTGCATGTCTGGATATTATTCCACGAAATTCAAATAGATGGCAGCTGCAAGTAATTTCACTGTTTTCTTTTCGATATGTGATGAAATTTTTTTTCACATCCTCTCGTACCTCATAAACAGCCCCCAAACATCCTTTCGAGGCAAAAATGAGGTCACAATAAACATTCCCGATACTCTTCTTGCACTTTTTTGTATTTGGAAATTGTGTAAACGGCCTGAAATCGCTTCTCTATTTCAAAAGTTGTTGTGCATGATTTTGGGAATAAGATTTGAAATCTGTCTGAAACTCCTTCTCAACCTTATTTCTCAATGCTCGCTCGTACTATTCAAAAAATTACTTTAGCGAGGTTTTCGAATGTACATACCCATCAAAGAATGCATTCATACTCACATTGCGTTGGGTTGTTGACTTTCTTGCCCAGAACGTAGTTTTCAAATAGCAAGGAACCTACTGACCTCTTGCTCGTACAGTCCGAACAACCATTCATTATCATGCAAGCGGTAGGTTTCTATCATAACTTTCCAACCATGTTCAAATTATTTAACACTTTGAGAATCATATACCAACACATGGATATCAGAAAATATAGAACACTTATCGACATGGTATCCAAACTTCTCAGGCAACTTCTTCATGATGTGCCACAAATACCATCGATGTTTCGTCTTCTGGNAGAATCATATACCAGCACATGCATAGTAGAAAATATAGAACCCTTATCGACATGGTATCCAAACTTCTCAGGCAACTTCTTCATGATGTGCCACAAATACCATCGATGTTTCGTCTTCTGGAACACAATTTCGATTGCATTTTGTATAGCCCTATCTTGATCAATAATTATTCCATGGGGAGGTTGACTATGCATACACTGCAGCCACGTCCTAAAAAGCCATTCAAATGTATTTGTATTTTCGTTCAATAGAAAACCACAACCAAACAACATTGACTGTTCGTGATGATTCACTTCAACAAAAGGGGCAAATGACATGTCATACTTGTTTGTGAGGTAGGTTGTACCAAATGTGACAACATCGTCAAACTCCTTATATGCTTGCCTCCACCTATTATCTGACTCTTCATCCAAATCCATACTAAAGTAAAATCCCAAGCACCTTTCTTGCATATTCGAAAAGTAGGATTGTATTGCTACGCCGTCTCCTTCATCAAGTCTTAATCGACTCACTTATTCAACATCATTTCGACAATTCTTTTCCAAGCAAGTCATGTTTTCATATCCTCCCACTTCAACGAGTGCAGAGTTGTAACTTTTGTGCAAATGAATGTCCGCCATATCGTTCACTTCAAGTCGTCGTTTCACATGTGCACTCAGTTCTCGGTTACATCTATATAACCTCGATTTTGAAGGACTTGTTTTATGATTATGTCCAAGATGAACAATGGTAATTCTCCAAATTCCACACATATTGCAAGATGCAGTCAACCTGGCCTTGCAACCCGTCTGAATGGTTGGTTGGGGTTTCAAAGAACTGATTGTATTACTTGTTCTGAGACCTTCACGACTACATATCAATGTAATATATCTCATAACCCCATCGTCATCCTTTTTTGAATTTCATTTTCGAACTGGAAAACCTACGTCGTAGGCATATCTTTTATAAAAATCGAACATTTCATTTTCATTCTTGAACTTCATCCCAACCTCAGGCGCAATCACACCATTCACTCCTGATATATCATCATCCAATATGTTCAAATTGTCCATCACATTGTCATTTTCAGATTCTATCAAATTCTCATCACCAAAATCTTTCACAATTTATTTCTCTACAACAAGTTAATAATTTCAGTGTCATAAACTTATTCGCAAAACTCATTCTAGATTTATACAAGATGATGCTTCACAGTTAAGTACAATATTGTGGCCACCCATTTGGAAAGATGAGTTTACGAATACTAGCACACATTAATGGTCGGAACTAAACAGGATATTCTATCAAATTTTCGCAAACCAGATCTTCCACATTACACACTCTTCGATTTGTACAAAAATATTGACACATTTTAGCTACCATTATTTCAATCCAAACCAACTAAACACATGGAATAATAAAAAAATAGAAAAGAAAACATTCTCTGAAATATTTCGAACTAAACCAACTAAATACATAGACTAGCTGTGTCAGAGCAAATAAACATTTTTACAAATGGATAATACCTTTGTCCGACATGATTTCAACCGGTTGAATATTGAGACGATTTATTGAAGGATTTTGCAACATGAGAGAGTTTAAATTTCCACAAGTTCATGTGCATCGGAAAGGCTTCGGCCGATTTTGTTGAACGGTTAACTCCGACTGAGAGTGTACAGTTCGATTTGGGGTGCTGTACATTACGTGGGGAAGAAAATGAGGTAAAGTTTTCTATTTTGGGATATTTTTATTTGGACCGGTTTTACCCATTCAAATGACGCAGGTTTTGGTTTAGAAAATGTGGTGGTGTTGCTTTTTTTTTTTTTTTCAGCCACGTCCTCTGTCAAATGGAGTGTAAAGGGTAATGTACAAACATTATTATTGATAAAAATTTCATTTTTAAGAAGAGAGATGATCATTTCTTTACATTTTAGGTATATTAGTTTTTATGATATGATCACATATATTTTGCCAATTTGAAAACAATCTAATAATTGAATATAAAATCTATAAATTATTTATCATGAAAACAAATTTAATATCTAAAAATCTTATTACTTTATTTTAACTATAAGGAGAGCAATTGTGCATGCTTCAATCTTTTCTTTAGCGTCCATTAGAATGGACAAACCACCTAATTTGTTAAAGAAACGTGTCAAGTTTTTTAGACTTGAAACTATTTAATCCTTCGAACTTTGACGATCGAATACAAGTTTTATAGCCAAACGAATATAAAAATATGAATCTAGTCTACATGGTAAACTTCAATTAATGCAAATAAAAAAAACCCAAAAATCATAGACAATAGTAGGCCTTTTGATTCTTGCAAATGAAATTAAAAGAATATTAAATAATGTTATTCGTATACTTTGATCTTGAATTAACTTCGTTCGCCAATTCCATATTTCTAATTCGGTAAAATAATGATTAAGCACATAATATCACAGCATTCGACAAATAAAATGCACCCTTTGTTGGGAACCTACTTAATCATGCGCAGCGGAATTAAAATAAATTTCGATTCCCAAATACGGATCTGCTTTGTGTTTAGATAGAAACTGTGTTTAGAATAATACCTTTGATGAATTCTGCAAACTCTTTTCCTGATTCACGAACTCCAATGATCACAATCTGTAATCCAAGCTGTCCAATTGTCCAGCCTCCAATGGTGATCCATACAGAGAACAAAAATGACGGCTAGAGTTTTCTTTTCTCGTGTTAGCAAGAATAATGAATAATTCTCTACAGTTTTCAAACCCTAGAAGCCTATTAATGTAAGTCCAAGTAGGTTCGGCCCGACTCTTAAACTAAACATGGTCCAATATTTAATTAATCAAATTAATTAAACCTGATCCATGAATTAATTAATTAATTAATTCAGGCCTATTAATGAGCAACTCAATTAATTAATTATTCAACACTTGTCAATTAACATTCTTCCGGTTCTCTTTTGTGTTTGACTCATTAGGTTCCCAATCACGATATCTAACGACGTGAATTATTATTTTGATCTAATCAAAATTGATAAATTAAAATACCCCTTTTAATTTATCATCAATTCACATCCGTCGTCCCAAATTGACATCTAACAATATGTCGGGCAATACATGTGACGAAAAATGTCATGTGGTATGACAAAATCAAACTTGTTCGTTTATCGTGAAACTATAATCTCTTCGTCAATATGATCAATCAATTATGAGATATGGATATGTGTCAATCTCAATTATCGATCATATTTTTTATCATACTGTTAATTCAATGTAAGTCGAAAACTCTTTTTCGACTTATGAGTTCATCTTGGCCAAGGATTTTATTATCAACTTAATTGGATGAAATGTAGATCATAATCTCTTAGGGTGTGTTTGATTTCCTCCATTTTCCGTGGAAAATGGAAAACAATTTTCATTTTCTATGAATTTGGTTGTTTGATGGCAAAGTTTTGCCATGTAAAACATTTTCCATTTAAGCCTCACACATGCATCAATTGCTTGATTTGGTGGAATTCATTTTCTCACCTATTTGGTGGGAAAGTGAATTCCATGTTTGGCATTTTTTTTTGCAACGAAAATAAATTTCATAACCAATTGTAAAAAAAAATTTACTTTAATGGACAATTTAAATGTAAAACAAAGTAAAACGAACACTAAACTTTGATGAAAAAAATGATTTTTTAGGGAAAAAATTTTCCTTTTTTTTTTTTTTTTTACTTTTTGGCAATGGAAACAAATTTTATAACTAACTTTGGAAAAAATTATCACTTTAATGAACAATTTTCAGTAAAATAAAGTCAAACGAACACATTTTAAAAATTTTCCCAGTGGAAAATTATACCAATCAAACACACTTAATTACAATTCCCTATAAAATATTTTCTTTCCACCCTAGCAGTCAAACAGACCCTTACTATCTAAAAGTGACGAATCTTCAATTGATTATTCACAACCTTCATATGATTCTTGACAAACTCGAACGATGATGTATTAGCGACCCTTGATAGAGCAACATCCAATATCACCAAAGTATGACTATCCTCATATAAAGCACTATGATGATCTCAAGTCAAATGACCAATTACACTACCGAATGTTAGAGATTAACCACTGACACTCAAATAGTTTTCCATGTGGAATCTCTTAGCGGGTCTCCATAGAACAAAACATTCACGTGTTCATTCAAGTGTCATCACACTTTAGCTTGTGAGATCAACCACTTACTTCATAAGTAAGAAATGCCACACGTGATGGTCTATCCGTAATAACGATATCGTGTCTTGTTATTACATACGACCACAGACGATTTAAGATTCAGTCATATATAATTTGTTTCTCACAATCACACCTCCTTGTAATTAAAAAATCACCAAGACTTGAATCTACGGATTCTATTATTTAATTAATTAGAATATTAATTCAATTAAATAATAGATCTTGACATAAATATGCATCGGTTATATATACATTAAAAGTATTTACGTTCAAATTTGATTGGATTTAGAGCATAACACTTACACCCTTGATAACTCATGGTCAGTTATTTCTTACTATCACTAAACTCAATAAGTCGCATGCTTAACTTTTATTGATATATAGTAGTAACGAATATATATGTTTAATGTGAATATATTATATTACATGAAGGCTCATTATCATAAAAATAATGGGTAGGTTTTAATTTTTGCAATCCATTTCAAACTGTCAAACCGCTTAAAAAGAAAAATCAAATTTAAATTTAAATTTTATTCAACCCAATTAAAACCAAATGCATCACAATTAAAAGATACCTTCATATTAGACCCAATCCAATTAAATTCAATACCTAACTTAACTAAATGCCCAATTAGATGATTACTCATCTTAACTTTAAAATTTAAATCAAATCCTTAATCTTTTAATACGTGCGTTGTACTTTCAATTAACTTTTAGGTTATTTCTCCCTCTTTCAAACTCTAACAATAAATGTATGTGAATTTCTACTATTTATATTTTTATATACTGATTCTTTATTTTTAATTTATGTTCATGTACGGTGTTTTGTTTGTTAAATTTTCTACATATTTTCTTAATCTCTTTCTACATTGATTTGAAGAATGAAAAAAAAAAAAAAAAAAGGTTTTGACATTTTGCTGCTATTCTAGGGTTTCAAAATTTGTTTTTCCTTCAAGATTTATATTGATTTAGATGACTAGTTAGATTTTTTTCAAGATTTTTTTTCCTTCAAGAAATAATTTCACAAAATAATATTTTTTTGTATATTAATTTTGCACTGAATTACACAAAATAATGCAGACAGCGACGACAATGTTTTTTTGCACATAATACATTATTTTTGTATAAGATGATTGATTAAAGTTTTTTATAACATTAACATTCTTTGTATATTAACTTTGAGGTCATGTTGCATAATATGATTTTTTTTATATAGATAAGATATGGATTTGATTTTAGAAGAACCAAGTAATAATGAGACCAGTGATAAAATTTCAATGAATAGTGAAATTGTGAATATGCAACAAAGTGTGAAGGGTAAGAAGTGACATAAAAAGTCTGATGTGTTGGCTCATTTTGATATAAAGAAGGATGAGACTGTAGAATGTATTTATTGTGGACAAGTATATAAGTATCAATCTAAAGGTGGGACTAGTACATTGCGAAATCATATCGAGGATTTGTGCAAGAAGTATCTATGTAGGTTTCCAGACAAAAAGCAAAAGACATTGAATTTCTATGGTAATTCTGAAAATGATGAGGTTTTAGAGAGTGTTGGTAGTGGTGGACAACTTGTCAAGTTTACTTGGAAAAGGGTGAGAGAACATATTACTAAGTACTTTATATTATTTGAGTTATCTTTTCGACACGTGGAAAATGAAGATTTTCGGTGTTATACAAGGTATTTTTTTCCAACAATTGATTTTCCTTCAAGGATTAAAGTTGCTAGGAATATATATCATTTGTTTCTCGATGAGAAGAAGAAATTGAGTAAAGAATTAAGTAAATATCGAATTTGTTTGACTACTGATTGTTGGATATCTATACAAAATGTAAGTTATTTGTGTTTGACCGCTCATTGGATTGACGATGATTGGAGATTTAAAAAAATGAATCAAAAGTTTCATTCAAGTCCCCAGCCATAAGGGTGATATGTAGAGGTGTCAATTCGGGTGGTCCGGGCCGGGTCGGCCCTTCAACATATGAGCCCAGTAACGACCCGCGTTAAAAAAAGCCCCCCCGCTACGGGTTCCAGGTCGGCCCACAAATTTTGGACTACAACTCAGGCTCGGGGGCTGATCCATTCGGGTCGAGCCCATGCGGGTCACGGGTAGCAGTTTGTTCCGATTTGACCCCTATGATTGTATAAATAAAATTATAAAAATATAGAATTTTTCATATTTATAGTAAAAAATAAGAATTGAACAAAATAATAAATTAATATTTATATCAAGAAATGTTTACGTATAATTCAAATTTAATGTTACAAAAATTATTTATAACTTTGCAAAGTTAAATTTAACTTAAACAAATAACAACTAAATGTATTTCTAATTGCTATTATCAAATATTTATAGTATAAGTACATCCCAACTAGATTGACACCTACTTTTACTATAATTTATAGTTTAAGTACATTCTAACTAGGTTGACACCTACTTAACTATAATTTAGTTGCTCAAAATTTTTTAATTTTTTTTTTTCACGGGCCAGCGGGTTAACTGAGGCCCGTGAAGGTGCAACCCGCGAAGCCGCGGGTCACACCTCCTTTACCCGTGAACCACCCGCTTAGGTCACGGTTTGGTCCGTGATCCCGGGCCGATTTTCACGGGTTTGACCGGCCCGTCCGTCTTGACACATCTAATGATATGGTAGGAAATGAATTGATTTCTTGTCTTTAGGATTGAGGAATTAATAAGATTTTTTGTGTGACTATTGATAATGCCTCATCTAATGACGTAGCAATAATGAAATTGAAGAGTGGTTTTCAAGAGAAGAAGAATGATCTAGTTCTTGGGGAGAAATGCTTCATTGTGATGTGTTGTGCTCACATTCTCGATCTTATAGTTTGTGATGGTATAAAAGAAAATAGCAATGCTATTTCATCTATCTACAATACTGTATTGTATGCTAGATCTTCAGCACAACTAAAAAGATTTCGGGAGAGCTGCAAGGATGCAAATATTTAGTCTTGAGGTTTATTGTATTTGGATGTATCAACTGGATGGAATTCCACCTACATGATGTTACATACTATAATAAAGTTTAAAAAAGTATTTGATATTTTGGAAAGTGATGGACCACCAACACATGCCGATTGGGACCAAGTTCAAGCATTTGTCAGATTCTTGAATACTTTTTATGATATGACATTGAAAATTAGTAGCTCTTTATATGTAACGTCAAACACTTTC
Source organism: Fraxinus ornus (assembly GCA_903798235.1). Classification (NCBI taxonomy): domain Eukaryota; kingdom Viridiplantae; phylum Streptophyta; class Magnoliopsida; order Lamiales; family Oleaceae; genus Fraxinus; species Fraxinus ornus. The sequence goes on from CAIGRF010066008.1 coordinate 89,835, forward strand.
TTTTAAGAAATATGTAAAATTCATGAGGAGTTGAAAGAATTAGCTAAAGAGTCAAATAGTATGATAGGATCCATGGCAATTAGCATGAGAAGAAAATATGATAAGTATTGGGGTAATCTTGAAAATTTTAATCAATTGCTGTTCATAGCAAACAGTTCTTGACACCAAATGCAAGTTGGAATTGTTTAAAGTCGGGTTTGAACTTATGTTGTTAAAGAAAGTTGAAAACACGCTTCATAGGTTATATGAATTCTATAAGGAAATGATGACTCCATCGTTAGCCCCACCTAAGGAAGCTACTCAACCTAAAAGACAAAGTGCTTTACAAACTACTTTGGGAATTTCCAAATCCATTCCCTCAATTTTTAAAGCTAGACTTATGCAGGAAGCTCAAGTTGAGAAGAATGATTTGATGGATTATTTAAATGATCGTTGTGAAAATTTGACCAATGGTTTCGACATATTAATTTGGTGAAAATTGAATGAAAATAAGTACAAGAGTGTCTCCCAAATTGCCAAAGACGTGTTAGCCATTCAAATATCTATAGTTGCTTCTGAATCTGTATTTTCTACTAGTGGTTGGATTCTCGATTCCTTTAGGAGTTCATTGAGTGCAAAGATGATTGAGTCGGTACACAATAACAAGGAACCTATAGTGATTCGTCAATATTTGGATGAAGTAGAAGCATATTGAATGATTCAGAAAAGTCGTGGAAGGTATTATCGTATTTGATCTTTCTATTCACTTTATTTTATAGTTTTTTTACACCATTTAATTGTGATAAATTAATATATTTGTTATATTCTTATCTATATACAAAGAACGAATTATGTGTTACAATTGAAAATGTTGCACCAATTGGTATTGATTAAGAGGTTACAACAAATTGTTTCACTGCATTGAATTATTAGAAGTGAATAACATTTATTTATAATATTTGTTATAATACTAATATTTATATTTTAATGTGATATTTAAGATTAATATTTATAATTTAACTTATTCGATATACATTTTTTTTATAAACCGTGGTTTAAACCGAACCAAACTGAAAAAAGTGTTGGATTGATTTGATTTAAGTGGTTTTGTTTGGTTTGAAAAAAAATTCAAACCGCTTTACGTGGTTTGGTTTGAAAATTAGTCACTAACTGACCAATCGAACCGTGTTCACCCCTATTTTCAAGTCAAATTATTGATTAATTTTTTAGGTAATTACCACTATGTAAGTCACATTTACATATATTTCCTACTTAATACCAGAAAATATTGCACAAGACGACAAATATAATTTTGTTTAGCGTTCTTCAAATTCAAGTCAACCAAACATATTATTGAAATTATACGGTTATGAATTTTATTGAAATTATTCTACTACGCCTTTTCTCTCTTTTAATCAAGTCAAGCAACATTAACAATGTCACGGAAAGAAAGGAAAAAGAAAAATAATAATTTCTTACCTCATAAAACTAAAAACTAATTAAATTAAGGTACATGTGATAGAAACATTGAAACAAATAAAAGAAAATTAATATATTTTTTTTATAAATTTGTAACCATTTAATTTATTACATATTTTTGCTAACGTAAGCGCTGATCTCATGCTTTCTAATCTTCTCTACGAGATTACATTCTCCGTGTTTTACTTTAATCCGATCATGTTCTTGAAAAATATTTTCATAATAGTATATTTTATTCTTTCTTTATCTCGCTCATATTCTTTTAATTTCAAGTGAATCCATAGATAATCCACCAAGTCTACCATAACATTGACATTTTGGTACTTCTCAAAAGTTTGTTACCTTATCCTAATGGTGTGGATTCTCTTTGGATTAGGTTTTTGATATAATTGGGGCCCCAATGAGTTGTCTTGTTATAGTATGATTACCCATTTTCACAATAATAAATAAATCTTTTCATTAATAAATTTAACAAAGACTTCATGGAGGCTAGCTAGTTGACACGATGTTGTCACTAAAGCCATGGAGGAGAGGGGTGGGGACGGCCTTCCGTATATTTATTTGTGTTGGTAAACAATAATTACAACATCGTATAATCCTATTACAAACATAATCTTCGCATATATGTTTGCTAGCAAGATAATTATCTTTAATTTCACTCGGATTTGTATTCGACATGGTTGCACCTCTTTTGGAAGATGGTTGAGTCTTTATGTTTTTTGTTTCATTCTCAAATCCCTGAACTTTGAAATCTCGTTTTGTAGTGGATAAATTTGTTAACGGTATGTTAAACCATTTTTTTTAACAAAATTACACAATGTGATTATCGCAACCCATGCTATTAAATCACGTGCTTTATTTTTGTACAACAATTAAGAATGATTTTTCCTACTTGCTAGCCTTATTGGAGTTTTATTTTTTCTAAAAAAAAAAATGTTATTTCATAACATTATTTAGATTTTTTTTTTGCTGTATTTAATTTCTATTTTCACCTAATTTAGTTTTGGACTTAGCCACTGATTAGGTGCCATGTGTTTTCTTGCTATAATCAATAAATTACACCATCTTCTTCGGTCCCCACTCAAAAATTTGTTGCCTTTTGTTTTTCCACATTTGTAATTATAATTATTGCAGTTGTACATTTAAAAGGTGGGCCCATGCCCACAGCATGGCTGTGATTGTACCTTCTTGTAATATGTGGGCCATACCCAAATATGCTTGGCTGTTTTTCTTGTACCTTCACGTGGTACCAACTCACAATGAAATTTTTTTTTTGGGTTAATTTAACAAATGGTCACTGAAGTTACCTGAAAATTTCAAACGGTCACTGAAGTTTCAAAGTTTCAGAAACGGTCACAGAAGTTTCAAATTTCTTTCACAAACGGT
>CAIGRF010066045.1:0-21936 GCA_903798235.1 Fraxinus ornus
TTTGTTTTTTCGTTCATCGTTTACTGTTTGAAATTACTATATGCGGTTTTTCTTTCTCGCTATCATTCAAATCAATTGGATCGGTGTTCTCATGCACATCTTCATCGCCCAAATCAACAGCAATTGAAATGTCATTAAGACCATTAAAATCGTGATTGAATAACAGAAACGAAGCAAGAGTCAGAGCACTATTGGAGGCATTAAATATTTTTTCTAACTCATTAGTCTCCTAAACATGTGGCCATTATGGGCACTTTTATGGACATTGTTATGTATCCATAGCACCCGGCACCCCTCCAATAGGGATCAAACACGTGGTCATTATGGACACCTTTATAGACATTGTTATGTGCTCATAGCATTGTCCTTCATTCATTTGGGAGAAGAATGTGATGCTTAACATACTTCTTCTGGAAGCAGGTTCAATATGATCCACAGAGAAGCTCGAGCAGTGGTCACGCTTACCGTTTGGTGTTGGTCCAAAAAATCCACAGACAGGAGTATGGATAATTTAAGGAAAAGCATAGTGTATTTTGGTTTTAGGCCAAAAAATCCGCGGGTGGGGTCCTAGTTGTATAATATTAAGCCCCTGTTTGGCTCCATTAAAATGAAATTTTTGAGAAAAATTTGTTTTGTAATAGTGATTTTTTCGATAATGTGTTAAAGATATGTAATTTTTTTGGATTTACGTGTAAGCCCTGTTTGATTTACCTTTCTTTTTCTATGGAAGATGGAAATTAATTTCAATTTTCATGTTTGATTGGTTAAATTTTTCATGGAATTGGTTTTTCACATTTTCTTGGTTTTTGAGAAAAATATCTTCCAGTGGGTTTGGTGGAAAAAGTTTTTCTAGATAACTTTTTTTTTTTTTTTCAATGGAAACAATTATATCACTTTAATGGACAATTTACATGAAAAATAAAGTCAAACGAGTACCAAAAGATCCAAAATTTCAATATTTTCAAGGTGAAAAATTATATCAATCAAATACAATTAATTGACAATTCTCAGTAAAATAAATTCTAGACAATTTAATTCCCTAAAATTCATTTTTTTTTTCGCTCAATTATATTCTTGCAATTAAATGACCCGTAATATTATTTTATAACATAACGTATGATTGAAAATTACTTCTAAAAAAATGGAGACCTGAATAAAGAGCCCCATTCCAAGACTAGACAAAACGTTTCCGTCACGTGCCATTCCAGTGGCATTGGTATGGGAGGGAGATTCTCTCCTATCAAACACACCCTTAGATTATACCTTTTTTTCCAAAATCCCAACTTTAATTTTATTCTATTATAGCTTTCCAGAAATTATTTATTATTTTACTAATCTATGCCTCCCTCATAAGTCACACCTCTTAACCTCTATTATCATATTATACTCAAGTTCGAACATTGATAAGTAGAACTTTCATTTTTACGATAAATTTTTCAGAATTAGTCAAATGAATTTCTGTGTTGTCCAAATCTTGGAACACAATAGTCATCATACTCAACTCGATCAATGACTCGATCAAAGCACCAAGTTAGCAAGTTACTGGTTCAACCAGTTAATCATTGTAGGGTCGAAAAGTAAAACAAAACATTTTCAAAAAGGTAAATTCAAAATTTGAAGTGCATCGGAGAAAATTGAATAGCATAATCTCGTGGTGTGATTAAAATTCTGCCCTATCATATTTCAAAATATGGGTCCCAAGTGCAGCACCTAAATTTGATTAATTGAAGAGAAGAAAAGTCATTTAAGTGTGATTTGGTGACAAGTATGACCGACAGACTGTGTTAATCGAATATGCTGGGATTCATTCTAACCGCCACTTCATCACGCCAAGCATATGCCTTCTAAATATTCTCTCCTTTTCACCCCCATTAAAACCACCCTCCATTTCACGCTTTCTGCAATTTTTTTCTTTATCGAACACACAGGTGCAGATTGATGAAGTTCGGGAAGAGATTGAAGCGGCAAATTGAACAGAGTTTGCCGGATTGGCGGGATAAATTTTTGACATACAAGGAATTGAAGAAACTTGTGAGATTGATTTCTTCTGCTCCAAAGGCCGACAAGGAGTTCATGTACTGCTTGAACAATGAGATCGAAAAATTCAATGCCTTCTTCATGGAGCAGGAAGAGGATTTCATTATTCGCCACAAGGTCATCCATCCTCCCACTGCTTTGCTTACATGTTTTATGTTAAATTTACTTTCTATTCTAATTCTATAAAAGTAAGTTCAGTAAAATAAGTAATTTGAAAAACATGTTTCTAGTGATCATGTTTGGCTGCACTTTTTCTGAAATTGGACATTTAATTCACTTGTCAAGATTAGCAATAAATTAATGATATCAAAATAGATCATGTAGTTTGTGGGCTCCACATTTAGAGCGTGCTAACATTGTAGATTCGTTCACAAGAGGAGAGGATATCCCTCCCACTCCGACTACAAAAATGGCTTTACTGATAGAGACAATACAACAGAAACAATCAAAATCAGGTTACAGATACAAGATATCTATCGAATATCATGTTTAATTCTAGTAGAGGAGATTGAAATTGCCGAAAATAACTAGCTGTCTATTTCATAGTTGATTTTGATGCAGGAATTGCAACAGAGGATACAGAGAGTAACTGATACATGGGGACCAAATGGGACTAAACCATCTGAGACAGAATACAAAGAGGAGATGTCGAAAATCAGAAAAGACATCGTCAATTTTCATGGAGAAATGGTTCTCCTAATCAATTACAGCAACATTAATTACACAGGTAAAAGTCGTATGCTTCCTCCCTCGTCTAAAAGTTTAAGCTGCAGTACATGGGACATTGTTTTTGAGACGAATGAGAAAATATTGCAGGGTTGGCCAAGATACTGAAGAAGTACGATAAGCGAACAGGTGGTGTTTTGCGCTTGCTGTTTATCCAAAAAGTCCTTGAACAACCATTTTTCATGACTGATCTCATTTCGAAGCTCGTCAAAGAGTGTGAAACCACCGTTGATTCGGTTTTCCCGGCTTCACAAGAACAAGGAATACATCCTGCTGAAAGAGAAGCAATTACAGTTCCGGGAGAGGGGATCTTCAGGAATACAGTTGCAGCCCTTTTGACTATGCAAGAAATTAGAAGAGGCAGTTCTACTTACAGCCATTTCTCTCTGCCACCACTCAATTTGCCAGAACCTGATGTATTTCAGTCCTTGAAACTCCTTTCGCCTATACCAATTCCCTGATCATAATTATGATGTATATTAGAAAATTTAGTTACCCCTTTGGTCACACGGTAGAGCTACACAATACATATTGATAGTAACCTTAACTACTGTAATATTTTATAAAATGATAATTTATAATGCTTGATCTTACCTTAAACGCATATGCTTAATTCCAAACTTAGATCTCATTAACGCAGTGCAACGATTTCGAGACTAGAGAAATTTATCTTGTTTGGTAACAATTATCGTACACGGTTAACATGTATAGGAAAAATGGACAGAAATTCAACCGGAAATACACTTTGAAGATTTTTGAACTTGACACACTTAATGAAATTTCCAACTTTCAAGTTTAATTCTTGGTTCACTACTAAAAGGTAATTTGATTTCTACTACTCGATCTTCGAAAAAGAAGGCATTCTGGTAGGAAGGCCGACCACTACATAAGTCGCCATCAGTCTAGGAGAGAAGTTAAAAATTGTTTAGTTTCATTGTGGGTTTCATCCAATTTTGTATCGAACATATATTTCCCAAGTTTGAATATGTTGTTGAATTGCTTTCACATCATTGAAGAATGGATAGTCTTGATTAAAAATCTTCATTATAAACTGGTAGATTATTTAAAACGACGAGATTGTTGTAAGAACAGAAAGATCGATTCTACGGAGTTGAGAACTTGAATTGAATAAGTTGAAATTGAAATGTCGAGTCGTTATTGTCGAAAAATCAAATATAAAACGTAGAATAGAAAATATCGAATTTTGAATGTTAATTGATAAATATCGAGTGTGGTGGCAAAACATCAAGTACGCAGGCCAAATCTCGTGTTTGCAGGATAACTATCGAGAATTTTGGGTTAAGTTATATCGAGAAAATATTGAGATTTGGGGAAAGTCTAGTCACTTGGCATACATCGAACTCGCTGACCAAAATCTTGAGTTAATGATTGCAAACTATAAATTTGTTCGTAAATGTTGAATTTTCCCGAATTTTTTTTGCCAATGTGACTTCTCAATTTAGAACTTGCATGCGTAAACCAATGTTCGCTGCTTTTTATTATATACCTAGTGGGATGAACATGCTATTGGTTTTTAGAAATAAGAATATATGAATTTTCAAGAAATTTATTTGTATACGTGAAATATATTCATAAACACGTCAACAAAAGAGAATGTGTTGTTTATAAAAAATAAATGATTGAAGCAAGAACTAAATGAAATTAATAAATAAACAATTAATTACCACGTAATAAGAAGTAATATATTAAATTTACAACATGAGCTATTTGTTAAAAAAGTGGTGAAAATGTTGAGTTCTTTTGTTTTAAATCAAATATTATATAATTTGTTTGAGTTAATAATTTTAAAATGCCATAGCTAAAAAAGGAAAAAAAAAAATCTCCATGCGCGCACGAAGGTTCCGTGTGCGATCGCGTGTCTCCATGCTAGATGGAGACACCGCCCAATGGAGACATGCCCGTGTCTCCATCTAGGCCTCTGTGTTGACGGAGAGTTTTTTTTTTTTTAAATAGTGAAGGTAAATATTAGGCTGAGTAAACAATAAATGTTAAAGATTCCCACATGTAGCACAAGATTTTTAACTCAATCAACCCAATTGCTAGTTTAGGCCTAATTATACACTAATTTTCCACTTGGTCATTTTATCAAACACATTAAATGCAGCCTATTTTTCCTAAGATTTGAAGAGATTAACACAATTTTTGCACTTCACAAACACAATCAACTACTCCACAATCTAACTAAGCTCATGCTCCTCAATCATTCAAATTATACATCAAAACAACAAAATATCAATTACCTTAAATTGAGGGAAAGGGAAAGGAGGTAGTTAGCATACCTTGAATTCTTGATTATATTGATACGAATGAGTGGAACCTACAGCCCTTACGTTGCTCTCAAATGTCTTTTTATTCTTCATAACATCATTTCTAAAGGAGAGATTAGTTTGTAGGTTCGATGGTATGCATGTTTCTTGGAACTTAACATAATGGTAAGTAGGGTTTTGGGTTACTTTTCTTCTTCCCCATCTATATTTTTTGACACTAACAGCTTGTTTGAGGCACATTAATAGCAAAGAAAAATAAAATATGTGATCGTTAATTTCAAAAAATTTGAATTGGTGTGGAATAAAAAATCAAACATTGCGGTTCAAACGGTTGGATTTCTCATTTTATTGTCTGAATAATGCACCTCAAACAGGGGCTAAAAGAGATTTTCTGAAGGAAATGAATACTTTGGTGGGGTTTATTGAAGGGATTTGTGAAGTCCCAGATTCTTTACACCTTCAAAAAAATGATTTACTACATGAACTGATATTTCGATGGGAGAAGACTATCGAGCGACTCAGTACCAGATCATTCCAAGACTCAATAATGACATAGACTTTGCTCATCAAATTTCCAGGTTAAGAACGGAGACACGGGTCGTGTCTCCGTGCTTAACAGAGACACGGAATGTGTCTCCTTTAAGAACGGAGACACGGAGACATGGCATGTGTCTCTGTGCTTAACAGAGACACTGACCAATTTTATTTTATTTTATTATTATTATTTTTTTTAATATCATACACATCCGATGCATTGTAAATTGCCTCATTCCATCTATTTGCTATAATCATCCAAATATGTCGGTAAAATTCAATTTCAACAATCACCAATTAAATTAACTAAAAATTCAAAAATACGTAGTTAAATTGAGTTTAATTTCAACAATCACCAATTAAATTAACTAAAAATCCAAAAATATGTAGTTAAATTGAGTTTAAGAATTGCAATAGATTGATGGTAATAGAAAATACCTTCATAGCAAAAAAATTGAAAACTATTGAAACAAATTGGCATTAGCTATGAAAATACATTATTTCAATTTGAACAATATCTTTCTCAATCTCAGATGTCAGACAACGAAAAACTCCCACAAGATCTCCCCTTTAGAGAAAGTGAAAAAGTCTGCAAATTCAGTCGAAAACAAAACTCGGAAGAACAAACCGGTTAAGAATGTGACAACAAAAACTACTGGGGCCAAAAAGGACAACAAAAATGCAAAGAAGATGAAGAGGCTGAGCCAGGTTAAAGCTCCAGAGGATTCGAAGAAGAATTAATATAAATGAATGACTATATAATGACACAAAAGGGGGAAAATATAATCCAAAGCTGAGGTGTATTCCAACTGCACGAGTTTGCCAAATTCTTCTAGGAGCAAAAAATCTATTTTTGACAGTATTAGCTTTGCAAATGAAAATGAAGGAGAAGTTTGCAACGGGAGGTTGCGTGGGAAAATGGAGGAGGAGTGGGTGGTTGCGTGAGAGAATGGAGAAGCAGGAATGGCAGTGTGGAAAATTTTTACGAATTTAGGGAATAAAAAAATGGGGTTTTTTACGATGATTAGAAATGGCGACACGTGTACGCCTTTGCTTTGGCTCTTTTAATAGGTAGTGAAATGATTCAGATTTGTTGTCTTGTGTGGTAGAGATGAATGAAAATGGATGGAACAAGGACAACGTCAATTGAAATGAGAAGAGAAGAGAAGTAAAATATTCAAAATTGGTTCGGGAGCTAAAAAATTCGTATGTACATGGATGATCGGATGTATCCATTGTGTTGATATTCAAAGTCTATACAATGAATCTACCTTCAATAGATCTAATGTGTTAAGTACAAATTATAACCGACAATTTCTAAATTTGTAATTGATAGTTTCTTTAGTCAAAATCAAATCATTGTTGAATTGTATTAGGAGTTTATCGAGTTGTAATTAAAGTCAAAATAAGAGTTATTGAGTCATAATCAAAGTCAAAGGAGTTGGGGTCGATATATAGTCCGTGAAGGAGTCCAAGATATTCAGGAATACCACATATGATCAAGGTAATATAATTAGAAGTCTAGAGAGTGTCGAAGAGTGACACAAGTTATATTCCAAATTTTCAGTCGCAACTTGAAACGCATTTTTTACATAGAAAAATACTGGAATTTGAAAAAGTTTATTTTTAGAATAATTGTATCCCTTTGAGTTGGCTTCCCAACCCATTTTGAATCAGTTCAATCGAATATCAAGAGAGAAGGTTACTATAAAAATACTGATGACTGCTTAATTGTAGTTTGCTTGTCGTTCGAGCAACTTGGTTATCCGAGGAACAGTAACATTCGATTTTCAAACTAATTTTGAGTTCCTTTTCATTCTAAACAATACCCATTATAAGTATACACCATATGGGACGTTCAAAAGTGTGTTGAATCAGATTTATTCCATAGAGATCAATTCCTTAATGATCCAAAACACATATTGATTCCAAGATTCGACCACCACATATAACTTGATTTATAAATTCTTCCAAAACATATTTTTTTGATCAAACCATATTGTTTAATATTAAATCACAGATCAAAGCACACAAGATCTTTTGATTAAACTCCAAACCACATAATCCACTACAGAGAAATTGATACTAGGGATCGAGAGTTGTTGTAGAAACACAAATTTAGGACGACTAAGATAAGGTATCAGGAGTCGGGATCGGCGTCGGAACACGTTGTCCAGGAGAGCTAAGGTATAAATCATGGAGTCGAAATTTGGTTTAAAGGAGCACACCTCCAGTATGATCAAGGAAGACTGCACGAATCGAGGTCGAAAGTTCTACAGGATAGACGGGTGTGAACCATAATGTAAGTTTGTTTCGATTTACGGTGGATTACTCATTGGCAAAGTGGTCGAAATTTGATTCTGATTATTCCTTGTAAATAAGCTTAGAGCATTGTTTGTTTGTCACCATTAATATACTGTTATGTGGACTTATCATCCTCTCTCCTCTCTCATCCGTTTCGTGTTTAAAGTCCCGAGGTACAGCTCACTCACCGCAAACCACCGCATTTTCTATCTCTATGTGGCGGCCACTGACCTCACTCCACCCGCTCGACGCCCAATCTAATCTCAGCCATGCTTCTTAATTCCGTTTGGTTCCCTCTTATTATCTCATAAAAAATCCATCGATGGCTCCACAAATAGTAGTAGAATTAGGTAGAATCAATCTAATCCCGCTCTCGCTCACCTCTACATGTTCTTGTCACTCTCACTGTCACCAACGGCCCTTCACTTCTAGAACTCTCAATTTGAACCGACCCGATTACCGCGGTATGAGATTTGGGTTAATATTTGATAGTAATGGCCCTCGAGGGGTTTTTAGAATTCCGCGGGGTACCTTGGTCAAACTCAAACACCGACGGTTGATCACCGCCGTGGCCAAAGCAGAGCAGCCGGAACGAATTGACGACTTAGAAAAAATCGACGAGGTAAAATCTAATATTGCAAAATGCGATAATATTTGCCTATTCCCCCTTAATTTTTAAGATTTCGGCATTGAGCTTTTTGTGTTTAGTCATTATTGTGTTCTACTTAGATGTAAATACTTTCGGAAAGAAAAAGTTATGCTAAATTTTGGAAGTTAATGAGTGATGTGGAAGATGTTTGTTTCTCTGAATTGCTGTAGAGTAGTAAAACTCAGCTGTAGTGTAAATAGGAGAAATAAAAAGTAATGGAAATTATAGACAAATGAGGATTTCACTTTTAAATTTTTAGACATATTTCGTCTCATTGTTAACTGAAAAGTAGAATTATGCGCCCCCCGTAATATGCCACACTTCTTCCATGAACTATACTACATTAAGGCGAATCAGGCTTTGACAGTATGCTTCTGGATCAGAGTGAAATAAAAAAAACTCGAGGGCATTTTTTGAATGTATAATTATTGTTATTCTTGTATCCATTTTGGAATTCCACATTTTTCGGCACCAATCAATTATAATCGTCAGACCATACATGTTTGAATCAGATATGATCTGACTGTTCAGACTGCATACATTAGAGAAGCACTTCATCTGTTTGATGTGCCTAGTTACTATATCCAATTGGTCATATCCTTTAATCACATGCATCCAATCATCACAACCACCAATTGCATCGATTTAGCTCTCTAGTTGATGGTTTGACTTCTAATGGAAGCACTTCAATTGCATGATTTGCTTCCTTAATGCCATGTTACTTTGACTTTCCACGTCGCTGCTCGTGCTCACAATCTGTGACTTTCCAACATGTTAGTGCCTCAAAAATTATTAGTAGGAAAACTTAAAGGCTTCTTGGCTTCTCTGCACAATTGGTATGTGCAAAGTACAAAATGTGCTTCTAAGGAACGCAATGTGTCTTTTATGACGTTTGTGGGTGTGGGAAGAAGTAGCACTAAATTGCTAGAGAAAGGAAGACAATTGTTTATATACAAAATATTGTTCCTCCACTTTTCTGCAGTGAACATACTCACCTAAAGAAAAAGGAGACTCATAATACAATGGTACTTGGATACTTATATGATCACCGATATTTATTTTATTGTTTAATGACAACATTAATCCCCTTGTGTAATATATAATTTGTACTCACTAACTCATTAATCAAGCATGTCCACTAATTAATGGCCCACCAACCTTTGATAGCTTAGAATAACTGCAAAGTTACTACAGTGGATCAAGGAATGATGTTAGTGGAATACACTGACAATAAAAAGAAATATATGAAGGTTTTGAGCTTACTAGTATCATTGTTAATGCTGCATTTTTTTGTTTTTTTTTTTTTTCCTTTTTCCTATGGATTTTAAAATTCATATACATATTTGTGTGACTGTTTTATAAGACAAGGTAAAGTTCTTATGTTTAATTTTAAGACTGAAAATCTGGTTCAGAATTCTATGCTACCATTGGCTCTATATAACTATTTAGAAGTCTAGAAATTCATTTTAACCATTTGAGCTTTTTCGGGCTGTTAACTTCTAAGAATGAAAAAGATGTGTGTCATGTTTCAATATTGCAAATCTCAATGTCAGACATCAATATGTTCTGTGTGCACATTAACCTGTGAGTAACTATCTATCTTACGTACATTTACTTATGCATTTATCATCTTTTTTTTGTTGAATAAATTGTAATGCAAAAACATGAACAAATGGCAAGTACTGCATGCATTAGGATGACAACATAACTATGAAATAATTCTCGAGATAAATCAATAAAACACGGCCCAGGCGATGAATCCTTGTGCTGTTCAGAGTAAATAGTATTGTAGATTCTGTTGTTTACATATGGATCATACATGAGTAAAATCGGCAAAATACCCTCTCTTTGATGAAAACCATTGATTGAGGATTCCTCAATGTTCATTTTACAATGTTTAAGAAATATGATCCCCTTTAATGTTATTCAGATGAATTTCAACTGGACCACTGAGATGGATATGTTGTAGGAAGTAAACGAAGGTACTCAAATATCTGTGGAGGAGAATTCAGATTCAGAACATCAACAGAAAGCGAGTCAGTTGAAGAAAAGGGTTATCTTTGGGCTTGGCATTGGAGTTTCTGCTGGAGGAGTAGTGTTGGCTGGAGGATGGGTTTTCACAATGGTTCTTGCAATGGCAGTATTTGTTGGTGCCAGGGAATACTTTGAACTGGTCAGAAGCCGTGGAATTGCTACTGGAATGACCCCTCCTCCTCGATATGTATCACGAGTTTGCTCTGTTATCTGTGCTCTAATGCCTATACTCACACTGTAAGAGTAGTTGACATTCTTTTGGTTTTTCTGTGCACTTCATTTAGTAACTTGTATGAAGGGTGGAAACGAACATGCTGACACGCCATGATGACATAGGAGACACATTGGCTAAAATAATATAAAATTATGAACCCTTATTCTCTCCTTTAGAATATCAAAAGTTATTGTCATTAATAAAAGAAAATTACTTCGCTCTTCTCTGCTACACTGTTAAATTGCTGCATGCTGGGAAGGGCACGAAATGACTAAAGCAAGAAGGAAGAAAGCTCTCTATCTGTTAATGAGAGATGGAAAGTCATGGAAGAAATAGGAACTTGGATAGGGCGAGGAATTGGTCTACAATGAACTAGAAAGTGTCTTAATCTAGCTGAAATGCTGTAACTTAGACACAATTAAGATCTAGCTGAGAATAGCCTGGTAACAAGCCCATAAAATGGCTGAAATAGCCATAAAGCAGCTCCTTTTTTTATATCTCCTATTGCCCATGACATATTTCTTTTTCTCCTCCTTCCATCTCTCTCGAGACTCCAGTCATCTCTTTTGTCTCCCTTCTGCTTTTTTTCATTTCCCTTTTTGGCCTAATTTTTGTATCTTCTCCTCTGTCGACCTTCATAGCTCCTTTTGCATCTAGAAGCATTGACTTTCTCTAGAGCCAACATTGACTTAAATAATCTCGAGGATGTTATTGAGTAGGTGGAGACTGGTTTAAAAAGGCGGTAGTGAGGCCCGCCTTGAAGCTCGCCTCACCGTGAGGCGCATGTAGTATGCCTCGAGGCGGTATTTTTGAGGCTAAAAATATGAGGCTCACGCCTCTAAATCTGAGGCGCACGCCTCAAGGCACGCGTCTCATGGAGCATGAGGCATGCGTCTTATTTAAAATTTGATTTTTCAATTGTATAAAAAGAAATCANCTCCTTAAAAAAGAAAATGTCCCATTTAAAAAGACATTTTGGGCCCAAACAAAACAATAAAATGAGGTCACATTGCAATTGGTGGATGAGAAACATGATTTTATAGAAATTGAGAGTAGCGAAGAGGAAGATGATGGGAAAATTAGATTTGATGATGATTCCATTAACGATGTTAGTAATAGTGATGGTATTGCAGACTATTAGGCTTTTTTTTTTAGTTTAAGCTGCTTCTTTTTTTTCATTGCAAATTGAGTGATTTCTAACTTTTGCTTTTTTCTTTTGCTAAACATGTTCTTTCTATATCCTATTTGCTATATGTTCAAACTTTGGTTTTTTTGTATTTTTGTATTATTTTATAATTCTTTTACTTAGATTTTTTGTTTTTTTTTTTAGGCTTACGCATAAAGAAAAATCGTCTCAGTACTTAGTTTCGCCTTTTTAAACTTTGGGTGGAGTTAGTAATAGGTACTCCAAATCATTGTCAACAATAGGTAATGCACAAGAGGTTAATGTAATAACTTGATTCATAACCCGAATGTTGCAGCTAGTTTGAATTATGATATTTCCCATTGTTGGTCTATTTCAATTTTCTATTGGCCATTGTGTCTTTATCGTTTTGGTCTTTTCCATATTTTTCCATCACTGCTTCCCTCAAGTGGCAAATGGTGTGAATGCAGCTGGTTTCATTTGTATTCTATTCTTTTATTCTGCAATTTAGCGAAACACTTTAATAATTAGCATTTTCCTAATTTTATTTTCAACATTTACCAAATGATGCTTGTTGTGTTGTCAACGTGTTTGGGTTGTGTCTCCCAGTGTGTTGGAAATTCAAATATAATATAAAAAAGGACATCCCATGTGGCGTGTCATATAATGTTTCCATGCATCCTAGTCACGTCTGGTCAATACTTCTCAAACACCAGCACTCCATTCTGTTCTTCTAGTAGTTGTCATTTGGACACAACTTTCAGCACGATTAAGATTGATTTCCTTCCTAAATCTGCATTTATTCATGTTAAAAGATAGTAATTGAGTTTTCCGGCTGTGTCCATACAAATTTTTTATTTAACGTGAATAATCAATATAGGGGCATTAAGATATATGAATGCTTGAGATCTTGGTGGGGGGTGGGGTTGGAAGGAGGTTAACGACCTTAGCTGGAAGAAGAAAAAAGTTTCTACAAGTCTCATGAGATTTCACGAATGGAGTAAATCTGCACTTATCTTTCGAGTTTTCATCATGAATATAGGTTTGCTTCTTTCGAACATACATTTCAGAGTTGCTATTGGGTCCTACATCGATTCTCAAGAAGAATTTAGAATCAATTGCATTATACATTATGATGTGTTTCCTTGACTTTATTGAATTATGTTTATTATTTTTTTTTTTCTGGTGGAGGTGGGGGTGCTCTTCAGCTCCATCTCTTTTACTTTTCTTCCTCAGATGGCCTTTTAGAGTTTCTATTTATATTTTAATCTCAGTTGTTGGTATATGGGGATGTTTCTACTTTCCAAGTTGAATGATCTGGAATTTAGCAAACATATCTTGTGATATTTTCTCCTTCCTTGAATTATCTGGAATTTAGCAAACGTATCTATTTATGTTTTCTTTAATTCTAAAATGTATACTAGTTCGTAAGGAAGGCTTTTGACATGGTGGTTGTTGCTAAAAGCTTAATAAAAATGACATGCTGTAGGTGCTGAGACTTTATCAAGTGTCTATCTGTGATGTGTCTAAGTGTTTACAGCACAGTAATACACATGATAACCTGTTTGCAGCACAGTAATGCACGTGATAACCTGTTTATGCGTTGTGTTATTGCAATAAAGTTATGGAGAAGGTTTGTTATGATGTTGAAGGGGCTATTTCTTAGTGCTTTTGATATGAAAATTCTCCAAGTTTAGAGGTATTGGAAAGGACAAGGATGACAGTATAGTCTAGGCAAGGGAAAGTTTAATGCGTGCACTTGCTTTTTATTTGAATGAGAAGAAATTTGAGGATATTTTTTTGGCTCGTTTTCTTTCCAATAATTCGTTATGGGATTGAATGCTTATCTAGTCTTATCAAGAGGCTAATGCTTCAGGCATCCCTTTGTGAAACAACTTAAATGGATGTAGCCCAAACGATCTTTTTCATTCATGTCCCCTTTCTTCACTTTTCCTCTTTTTGAAAATTTTATCAGTTCTCTCATGTCCTTTTCTTCTTGGAAAAATAATTTTTCAATGTGGATGGAGCAAGATAAAAATAGGAAAAGTACACGGCACTACTTATAAAATTGCGGAGAAAATTTTGTTAAATAAAAAACTTAGAAGTGGGCATTTATGTAAAAATATAAAGCATCGTTACAGTATCTGACTAGAGTTCTTGAGCATTTCTCTTTATTGAAATTTCCACTTGTCAAATACGAGTGAAATAACTATTATGGACTTCGCTGTGAATTTAGTAGAATATCTGAACTGTTAGTTGAAAAGTTCCAATGGAAGATTTAACTTCCTTGTCCACTAGTTTCCTTTTCTTTTAATAGAACATATTATGGTAAGTCTTTATATGACAATTTATAGTTAGTATTCACAGGGCAGATTATGGTTGTTTGTAACCCTATGAATGGGCCAAATCGCTATGTAATTCAAAGAAAAAGAAGACTGACAATTATCTATTCCTCTTTGTATTTTGTCTCGGTAACTTTTACTGTAAAGTTTCTAACAGTTTCTGTAGCTGATTTGTGGTGGTTGTCATTATGTTAGATACTTCGGGAATATTGACGTATCTGTGACGTCTGCGGCTTTTGTCGTTGCCATGGCCCTGCTTCTGCAAAGGGGGAATCCTCGTTTTGCTCAACTTAGTAGTACCATGTTTGGACTATTTTACTGTGGGTACCTTCCTTGTTTCTGGGTTAAGCTGCGATGTGGTTTAGCAGCTCCTGCACTAAATACCCGTAAGTATCCTTTTTTTTTTTTTTCTTTCTTTTTTTAAGGTACTTATTGTAGATTTAGCCTGTCTTTGTTATTTGCACTTTCTAGCTGATAACTTTTTCATTTTATGGCCAGGTGTCCTTGCACATCAAGGATGTATCTCATTTTAATTTGTTTAATAAGCCTGGTGCTTTTACTAGCTTATCCTATTTGATCTGTGCAAGTTAATTGTGCTGGGAAGGAGTCTGTAAATGGTAATTATCAATCCCAGGGATTTAGAAAAAGAAAAACTACGTATCAAATGACAAAAAATTGTTATTAGACTATATTTCACCACTTCAGATAAGTGGATATGTTTGATGTTCATGCCACAGCCAACACTTGCTTTTTTCTGCTGTTACACAAAGTGCCAGAGGTCGTGGAATTGTGTTTGGAGTTTAGACTTAATAATTGGGTAAATATTTTGACAAATTGTGGAGAAGTACTTTTGAAATGAAAATACCTGTCTTGAGAGGACTACAGGACTGTTTTCGAAAACAGAAAAGAAAAAGGATCAAAATGGGGAAGGAAAAAAATTGTAGTCACGGAAAAGATTAAGAATTACACTGACATACATATGGATCAGAATATCTAGCTCAGCTCAACTTTCATCTTGATGAAACATGGTCCTATACGCAATCTGCAGTATTGTTTTCTTTCTACGGTTCACTTGCTCAAATTGACATTATGTTTGAGAAAAGTTTGCCTGATTTTGTTGATCCATTCTGGAAAACGAGTCTTTGGGACTAACATTGAGGAAGAATAGAGAATGTAAGTGTTGTTCTAAAGCTTGATAGTTTATGCTCCGTTCCAATTGGTTCTGGAAGGAGAAAGGTATTGCAGTGTTCTGTGTTAGTACAATATTATGATGTATATTTCATGAAGCATCTGGTTGGTCATAGTACTGTTGGTTGCTTACATATCTTCTTGATAATGGCGATCTTCAGAGTAATATATAATGCTAGTCTTCAGAACGCTTCCCCAATATAAAGATATCGATGAAATCAGTGGTTAACTCTGTGGCACCATATGGATAGTTTCTATCTCATTGAAAAAGTAAGGAACAACAATATGGAAGTAAATGAAAATAAGAGCAAGAGAAACTCCTAGACCTATGCAGTACTATTTCAAATGCTAATCAGAAATCTTGAAGCGTGTTTTCAGTTTGTTACGACTCAACTCATTGCTGTGTAGATAGTGCATGATTCTATTAAATTCTGCCTGAAATTTTGATTACTTTTTTGTTCAAGAATACAAGCCTAAAGCATTTGGTGCTTAGAAGTAACCTAATGATGCAATGCTTATGTTAGACACAAGTGAAATATTTTGACTCAAAGCATGATTAATGAAATTCTGGTGAAGTATGTCTAATCTAAAATTTTGAATCTTCATAACCACCTGAAAAGACAGTCCTTAATCAGAAATTCTCTATTTCTATGAGATCTCCATATTTAGTCATTTAGGTTTTCTGTAGATCGGCACATGGGGAAATTTATTGTTTTATATTTCAATATTAGAAATATCAGCAAAAACTTAAATTGGTGTTGCCGCCAGTACATTGGTTAAGTTCTGATGGGAGTCTATGTTTGGCAGGTGTGGTAGCATCTTGGCCTGTTCTTCTTGGTGGCCGAACTCAGTGGACAGTGGGTCTTGTGGCAACCTTGATTTCAGTTAGCAGTATTATTGCAGCAGATACATGGGCTTTTATTTGGGGAAAGGTAGTTTCCATAAAAAAAATTCTCCTATACTGTTAGTTTTTCATCATTCAGCTCTTAAGGAAAAACAGTGAAAAACTGAATTTGACCAGCCAGATGCGTGAATCAATTGCACATTTAATAGGAGAAAAGTTTCAAGGCATTGTTCTTTCCCCTCAAAGGTACAAGGGAAAATTCTAGTTTCACAGTAGTGATTATCTGCTTCTTCAACCTGACTTGTGTAAATATCTAATGAACGCTTTTCTCTCTTTGACTCGTTGGTCATGGGCAAAATTTTTCGGAACCCAATCATATTTAATTCTAATTTGTAGCCCATGATGTTCAGCCTTCATTTCATATCTATATTGTCTTGGTTCATAATTATCAATATGAAGTGTAGAGTATCTATTTCAGTTACTTTTGTACTTCTTAATGGCAATTAATTTCTGTAACTTACTTATTTCATGTTTCAACCTGTGTTTGTGATCATATAACAAATCTAGATGACTATTTTGTGGATATATGAGCTCTCATACGAATTCAAGTGCAGGCTTTTGGTCGGACACCTCTGACCAGTATTAGCCCAAAAAAGACGTGGGAGGGAGCTCTTGCAGGACTAGGTGGTTGTATAGCGACCTCTATTATATTGGCGAAGACCCTAAGCTGGCCTACATCTGTCCTGAGGTACATAGTTTTATTTACGTGTTTTCACGTCACAGTCCAGCATTCCATCTGGGTTTCCTTTTCTTCTTCTGTTCCTAATTCAAGTTACATTGTTCATTTTAGAAAAATGAAATAATAATGTGTTTCTAGCTGTTAAATTTGAAAAAATCTTCTTTGGAAGCTTCCATTTGCACCAATTTATATAGTTCTCTTGGATGGTTGGCAGTGCTGTAGCATTTGGGTTTCTGAACTACTTTGGGTCTCTTTTTGGTGACCTGACCGAATCCATGATCAAGCGTGATGCGGGGGTCAAAGATTCAGGATCCCTCATACCCGGGCATGGTAATGTCTACATATCTTAATCATTTTTTTAAGTGTCATGTAGCAGCCTAGCCGGCTTGAACCTTGTTCTTACCTGGGTCAATTTGCAGGTTTCTCCCCTTATCCTAGATCACATGCCTACACTTACCCTGATCGGTCACAATTTCCTTTTTGACTATTTTGGAATGGCAATATCCAATAGAACATATGATGACTCAAATTACCTAGGATTGGAGTAAAGAACACCCAGCTGAGATTCACTAATTGTTCATCAACACCACACTTTTGTAGTTTTCCGCTTTCTAGACCTATATGACATGACTGTGTGCTCATGCTTGGTCCACTATATAAAAGGAATTAATCAAACAATAGTAGTTTTACCAAAATAATTTATATCCACTATCCAGTAATAAACCTAACATATAAACAATTTGGATCTGTACACTGGATTCTAATTAGATGGTCCATATTTGGTTTGAGATGGTTCTGCAATTGTCATTTTGTTTAATGATCGCAGAGGGCTCGATTCATGTAGGAGTATATACTAAGGGACGATATATCTTTTTGTGTGTGAAGTTTTGATATTCAGACTTGGATCTATTCTAATGATAACTCACAAAGCAGGTGGGATTCTAGATAGGGTCGACAGCTATATCTTTACAGGGGCACTGGTGTACTCTTTTGTAAAAATCTTTCTGCCACTGTATGGAGTTTGATGAATTATACTTCACTTGCTGCAAAGAGAGAATTTCTCGTTATCTCCTCCTTATATCTTGTTTGGGGGGACTAAAGTATACTTCATGCTCACATCTTGGAGCTGGATTCTTGTAAATCAAATCGGGAACTGACGTCACATTGAAGCTCCACCAGGTCTGATTCCTCTTATATGAGAAACACTTAATTTGACAATCCTGTGTGATTGTCGGGAGGCTATAAATGGGACTTTTGATCCTGTGGATGTCTACGGATAGGGCAATCGTTGCCTGTGGATAATGTTGCTTGGCATGTAAAACCCTTGTAGGAGTGACAAAGGAACGTTATATTTACTTTTGAGCACTTAAATTGATCAATAAAATGCTGAATTCCATTCCTTCACTTTTTCAGAAAATGCCTTAAGGCAGTGTATCTTTTGCGCACACATGTTCACGTTTCCATTTGGTATAGTCTAGGATTACCTTAGGGTAAAAATAAAATAAGGAATCCTCAAATGTGGTCAGTCATATATTTGAAATTGGTTGAAAATTAAGCTTGCCGTCAAGTCTGTATGAACTGAATGTACATTTGATTGTTTTAATTCCTTGAAAGATTAAAGGCGTGCACTCGACCATGGATTGTGTTTTATCCATTAGGGACTCGTCATTTTAGATCTGTCATGTCCAACTCTTGGAAGGTGGCAGCAGCTAGTAGTCCTAGCAGTCCATGTAGGTTGCCAAATTTTTCCCGAAGCGGCCCATCGCGTTTGAGGCATGGCCTGACCCATCACAATCCATGCCGTGAATTGGCCCTCCTACACAGTCGAGTTGTATCTGCAAATTGCAATGCACCTTCCTTTTAAATTCAATAGAAGTTATAAAAACCGTGTCAATGCCATGCTGTGCCCCGAATCAATGGTTCATGCCGGCCAAGGTGTGTAGGGGCTAAGTGGCTTGATGTGGGACACCTGGCACGGCCCAATTTACAGCTCTAATTCTCTTTCCCATAATGTGTATGTCTTCACCATGATGATTGTTGTAACGATGCTTGTCTTAATTATAATCATTGTCTTTAGTAAAGAAAATGTTTGAAGCCTCAAAAATCATCTCATCCTAATCGTCAGGACACGGTTTTATCATTTGTCTTTTTGACTTGTAATATCATAGTTGATAGAGATATTTAATAGAAACATGTCAACCCACCCACATTAGGTTACACATGTTTTGGAACTAAAAAGTAATATAAATTGAATTTTTTAATATTATTCAGTACTATCTAATCTCGTGTATCATTGTCATTGTGGGGGCGATCCACTGATGTTTCATATGAAAATAGATTTGTCATTTCTTGACAAGGGAGGCCAAAATTAGTGAGTTCAAATGAAGTATGGGTCTAACCCATTATATTACTAAAAGCTAAACATGGACACGACATCTCTAAACAAGAGGTTTACAAAGACCTCTGCTTTCACATGCATTTGTCTCTTTAACCTCTCTACTACCAACCCACATGTCTGCGACTTTACATGTATATTGTCAGTTATTTATTAATACCACTTGGTTTATTTTTGTTTAACAACTTGAATTGAAGCTATGAGATACGATGAAATTTTGATGAATTTGCAATTATGGGATGGGCAAATAGTGGATACTTTGGGTTGACGTTGACGAGATGAGACATTGAGAAGATAAGAAAGTTGAGATAGAAAAGGAAGCAACGCCAATCCACCATGCAAATGAGGGTCCCTACCATAAAATACAAGAATGAGTGCTTACTTTTTCATGTTTTGTTATATTTTATTATGTGGAAGAAAAGAATGCGTTGTTTTAAAGCCAAAGAAGAAACATGGATTGGTGAAATTACAAGTAAACTAATAAAGATGAAATATTATGGGCCCCACTACCCAAGCATAAATTCAAAAGGTTTTTCCCTAATGACAATTATTACTTTTTTTTTTCTTTGTTGCTCACGCACTCTAATGTACATCACATCCCCCTTTTTTCCCCTTTACCTTTTGTTACTTTTATAGCCTATTTGCCTTGGATGCTTTTACCTTGATTTTCCAATTGAGTTTTGCGACATTATCCGGGCCACACGGGTCCTCTTAACGTCAACATGATACGTGGAACGGAGATAAATGAGCTCTAGTAACCCCTGAGAGCCCATTTATCTCCCATTAAAGCAGAATAATCCTTTCGATTACCCACTTTTCTTGTTTTTCTAGTTTGTGTTCAAATTTTCGTAAAGCCATTTTGAAACTTTTTGTTTCATGTTTGTTTTGATTAAATTAATGCTCATATATGAGAATAGGTTGGTATACTTCCTCAAGGGCTGGAAAAATTAATGTAAATTTGAACAGAGGCATGAAGAAGCTGGAAAATATGATTATGATATCTGAATGTTCTTTTTACCCAAATCCCTCATTCCCAGGAGGCTTCTCCATCACAAAAGTGCTCCACTTTCGAATTCCTCAATGAAAAGTTGCTTATCATTATACTTTCCGTGGGAGGATTTACTTTTAAGAAGTTGCCACCAAAAAAAAAAAAAAGTGTTTTTCTTTTTAGTGCTTCTGTATATTATGTGTGGACGTCCATGGACTTACTTTTAAGAAGTTACATTTAAAAAAAAAAAATGAGTGTTTTGCCTTTTAGTGCTTCTATATATGTGTGGTCTGTGGGTGCTCCTTGTTTCTCTCCCCTCCCCCTTTAGAATCTGCTTTTTATAGTTTTTATTTTATCATCGAGTAGTCTTCAATATTGAATTCAAAGTTAAAATCAATGTTAAAACCTTTGTGCAGTTAAAGTACAAAATTTCAGGTGATTTTGCATAACTTCAACGCACGAAAAGACATCCTTTTAAGCTTTTTGGGTATTTCCCTTTCTATAAAGCTGTTTCACTCTGAACAAAATTTATCTTACCAATTCAGAAGAAAATTGCTCTCATTGCACCATTTTTTTTTTTTCAATAATGCTATTTGTACATAAGAGGGTGACAAAAAGGTTGACAAAATGCCATTTGTCACCCCCCTATTGGAGTCCAATAGGGGGGTGACAAATGGCATTTTGTCAACCTTTTTGTCATCCCCTTTGTACGTGTAGCATGACTTTTTTTTTTTTTTGGATATATGGGTGTGTATGAGAACTAGAATGTAACGTCCCGACTTTGCAACGCAGTCATTATCATATCATACGTACTGTCCACTTTGAGTGAGTATAGACCCATTTTATCCCTCATGACTTTCTGACGCGTTCCCGGGATTCGAACTCAATACCTCCATCATATGGGAGACGAGTTAGAAAGTCGTGATGGGTAAGATGGACATATGCTCTCCCAAAGCGAACAATACGTATGATATGATAATGACTGCGGCGCAAGATCAGATCATTACATAGAATATATTTGAAAATTTAAAATTTTGGATAAAAGCAGAATTTAGAGCAATTATATTTTTAGTTAATAAGCACTTAAGTAAACATCTAAATTTAACAAGAAGTGCTCTTGGACTTTGAAAATCTCTCCCCAAAACACATAGCTCCGCCGCCCTACGCCGCCCCTAACCACCAGCTCGCAGAATAAATATTCTTTTATTCTTTCTAAAGAAAACCTGCTTCTATTATGCCCTAATTCAGAATCTTAACCAACATTCATCCCATAATTAACGGTCTTAACGAAAATAGATTACAAAACTTGCAAAAATCCATACTTTTAATTAAATTTTGTATAGTTTTTTTGAGTAATTATATGCATAGTACGAGTTTTCAATTAGTAAAATTAAATTTGACAACCATAATTAGATTCCTTAAATCCATGTTTAGTAAAGATAGATATGGATGTTACATTTGGTTAATTTTTTAAAATTAATTTCTGATTTTTTTTTTTTTTTTTTTTTTT
>CAIGRF010066045.1:39546-52060 GCA_903798235.1 Fraxinus ornus
CTTATAGAAAATGATATCTAGCATTAATATATTAATAATCAAGTGTGATTTAAGTTAAATTTGAAAATTAAATAAATGAAATGGTGAAGGTGAATATTACAATTTAATTAGTTGGGATTTGATGGGCATTTTAACATTGTTTTGATATGCCACTACCTCACATTGAAAGTTTATGAAACCATTAGAGAGAAGAGCATCTAGAAAAGACATTATCTTACATTGGAAATTTATGAAACCATTTGAAATAAATGCATCTATAAAATGAGCATGTCATCAAATAGTTTTCTATGGGCTTTTGAATTGTAATTTATGAGGTCCATTCATGAAATTAAAAATTTTTAAACTAAAAAAGGAAAAAAAATTGAAAAAACCGCCAAACCACAACTAGTTCACCGGTTTACGGTTGAACCAACCGGTTTAGTGGATTTTGAGCGGTTTTGTCATATTCAGTTAGCTGAGCATGATTTTGCACGATTTTGGATCTAATTTTTGTTTTACTGTTTGGTTTAGAGCACATTTAGTGTATAAGTTTATTGAAAAAAAAAATTAAATTTTAGTCCAGTCTAATGTATTTTTCTAGCTCCGCCCCTGCTATTACGGGGACATAACAAATCAAAGGACGAATTCTCCTCCCCTTACCATATCTATAAGTGAACTCCTGCTTCAAATAAAGAAAATAGATTCTCGCGTTCCCAAGGGAAGGGTTACCTGCCATAAAGTTGGGACAAAAATCTGCATTAAGAATTCCATCGACATCACACATGAAATGGACTCTAACTTGTTTTGTTTAATGACTTCTTTTGACGCTTTTCAAAGTCAGACGATGATCGTCGTCCCTTCTTTCTCTGAATCTGATAGTAAGTAGCGGTCAGAGTTTTTCACCCAGTGTTCGACAAAGATGGAATTGTGGCTTTCGAACATCGCAAATTGTTACAATTACACTACTTTCAATTTAAGCCTCTTATACCAATGAATTAGAGTAGATGGCCCAATTAAAATGGTCCAATTGAATAGCCCAGGTCCCAAATTAAACCCAAACTCTAGCCCAAGTCTCTCAAAATCAATTTACGCCTCCATGCTCAAATCGAACCCGTCTTCTTCTTTCTCCTCAGTGTCGGAATTATCCGAACACCAGCCCACGAACAATCCGGCCGTCTTCCTCCCTTCCCGTTTAGCTTTTTAGGTAAATAATTTTCATTTTAAATTTTTGTGGTTGTTGCAATTTCATTATGCATTTTATTTTACAACGTTGTATTTTATTTTGGATTGTTGCTGAAAATTATTTACAGTTTAGGTTTTGAATTCTTTGCAATGTTGTATTCTCGTTCTTATGCATATATTTCTTTAGCTATTGCTCCTTATAAACTGAGTTTTAAGTTTGTGAATTCCATAACGTGGAGCTGCTGGAGCGATATTACGTGGATTCTGCGGAAGACATTAAAAAGTTGACCATGAGATTGAACTATAAATCTGTAGGATTTTAATATGAAGTGAATTTGTCCTACTTTTATCCGGATGAAATTGGAGTTCTTCAAATGGAATTAGGAAAAGATTATACGATTATCATTTTTATCTGCAGTTTACAGTTCTGTGTCGATTCCAAATCCCAAAAGCAAACTGATTGCGCATGGAATGCCTTATCGAATTGAGCTCAGCTACTTGGTGTAAATAATTCATGTCATATCATCGTCAAGTTTTGTTACATGTTCATTAAGAATGAATTTGGTGTAGCATGAAGAGTGAAATTACTGGATGTATTTGTTTATCTTTTGATGACATATTTTCATCCAATAGATGGATTTGGAATCTATTACTTGTAGAATTCACTAATTTTTCAAAATCTGTCAATTAATGATATTGATTCTTTTTTACCATGCATGCCTTGTAATCTTGTTTCGTCTGTGATAGTGACTCAAGTTTTGTTCTTCTCATGTAGTTACTTTGTAGAATCCAACCACATGCTTGATGAAATATTGCAATGCTCTTGATAAGATTGATAATGTGGTAATTATAAGGCGTTTTCAAAGTGTGAAAACCTGTAGGCAACAATTGTAAAATCTTGTTTCATTTTTTTATCATATTGTGTTATTGTTTTGTTTGATTTTTTTCCCCGTATTTTAGTCATGCCCTCTCTGGATTGAAATCATGGATCCGCCCCTGGTTCAAGGCTTGGAAGTTGAAAGAAAAATAATATTCTTCATAGTTGAAACTTGTGGTTGTTTGAACAACTTCATTTTCTCAAATTTTCTGTTCTAACTGCCAGTGCTCCCAGTACACACTGTCATAGAATGGAAAACAAGAAGAAGATGAAAGCCAGTGGCAACACTTCTCACTGCTCTGCTACTGTCTTTGTTTCCAATTTACCCTTTTCTTTCGCCAATACTCAGGTACAAATCTCTCTTCTCTAGATACATGCTCGTGATGTGTGTATTTTTTATTACAGATTAAATGCTTATTGCTGTTGTCTTAAACTTGTTTACATGAACAATTAAGCTTGAAGAAACATTCAGTGAGGTTGGACCAATAAGACGGTTCTTCATGGTCACCAAGAAAGGTACGCTTTCGCGAATTATTTTTTCGAACTGACATAACATATATAATTCCATGGTATTATATTACAATTACTACTTATATAAGTGTAACACTCTATACGAAATCATATACATTTTCATTAGATAAAACACTATTGTTTTCGACATAAGTTTTAGAAGCTAAATGTGAACTTTTAATTACACGTATACATCAGGGTCCAGCATACACCGAGGCTTTGTTCAATTGTAAGTATATTATCTTCACCGTTTCTTCACCCTTCCGTAAAATCGCGAGGAAATGGTAATGCTGATGCTCATTTTTAATACAAATTTAGTGCCGCTGTTGAAGATTCTAACCGTGCAATTGAGATGAAAAATGGCTCAACCATTGGAGGTAGAAAAATTGGAGTTAAACATGCTATGCACCGTGCTCCTCTTGAGCAACGTCAAGCAAAAGAAAATAAAGGTCTGTAGTTTCATTTCCTTTTCCTGAATTTTTGACTTAAGTATACAATATCTGCTACTACGTTTACCAGAAGGTAAAGATGTCCGTGCTTAAAGTTAATTTATGTTACTGTTTTATGGCTTATCCACTTGTAGTTCATGCTGAAGATGTTGTCAAGACCAACAAAGACGTTTTGGCCACAGAGGTAGAAAAGCTTGAGAAGGCACCAAACTCTCATTTAGAAGGTATAATACTTCGAGATAGCTAACATATGATTTTCACAAGTTTTGAATTAAGTTTACAGTATGAGCTACTACATTCACCAGAAGATATAGATGTAAATACGTTCTTGAAGTTTATGTGATGTTACTTTGTTATGCCTTATCCACTTGGTAGTTCATATGGAAGATGTTGTCGAGAGAAAGAACAACAAGAACGTTTCAGCCACAAAGGCAGAAAAATCTGAGAAGGCACCAAACTCTCAAGTAGAAGGTACCTAACTACAAAAAAGCTGACATATGCCCTGGGACTATTATATCCTTTTTCCATTTTTCTGTACTTTGATAAGTTTTTGTTAATTTTAAATAGGTAAATCCATGAAGAAACGAAAAAGAACTGTGATTTCTCACTGTCTGCCTGATGAAAGGAGTGGTACAGAAAAACAAAGGTACCATGTTATTGGCTTGATATATTAAATAGGCAGGATTAAAAAGTCTGTTATTTCTGTTGCGATAAAATGGGCCCCACAATTATCATCAACTCACATTCCCCATTTCTTAAATTGTAGTTTGGCTCGCAATGATTATATTGGCAGTATCAAAGTTGTGACATCTGTTTTTGCTCCTTAGATGTTCCCTTGAGATGTAAAATGATTTATTTGTATTCACAATTTTTTGTCATTTCTTGATTATACTATTATTTG
The DNA here is from genome assembly GCA_903798235.1 of Fraxinus ornus. Lineage (NCBI taxonomy): Eukaryota > Viridiplantae > Streptophyta > Magnoliopsida > Lamiales > Oleaceae > Fraxinus > Fraxinus ornus. The sequence goes on from CAIGRF010066045.1 coordinate 43,445, forward strand.
TTAGCTCCTTTTTTCTTTTATATCTTTGATTTCAGATTGATGGATATGTCCACATCAATCTCGTTTATACTATTAGAATATATCTATTTGGCTTATGTATGACTATGTTCTGTTCCCAAACTTGTAGTTAGGAACTGGTATCAGCAGTGAAATTGTGAGACAACACCTGATTTGATTTAGGGTTAATCATGTTTTCTCTCTTCTAGTTAGATTAGTAACCTAAGTCAGTTTTAAAACTGGCTGGCTTTGGCTGAGAAATTTCTTTAAGCTGACATTTTCTCCGGATAAGGATTTTCCAACCTTCAATTTAGTAACTTCTGTATAAATATATTCTGAGTTCTAGTTCCGAAGTAAGATTTTCCAAATTTGTTGTTGTATATTTTAAATTTGTATATAACACGAAGCTCTCTTCATGCTAAATAGGGTTGCTAAGACAGTCATATTTGGTGGTCTTCTTAATGCTAATGTGGCAGAGGAAGTACACCATAAAGCAAGGGACTGTGGCACAATATGTTCCGTCACCTACCCTCTTCCTAGAGAAGAGCTTCAGCATCTTGGTAAATACATTTGTGTTACAGCTCCTAATTTGTGTTAACAAGTTTATTTCTCGCAGCATATTTATTTATGTTATGTGTGTAATAGAACAATGGCTTCAATGCTTCTTGCATTCTAATTCCTGTATATGTAACAATTCTATCACATTCTATCATTTTCCCACCTTCCATAGCAACAGTATCCATCTGCTCTAAAGCTTTTTATTAGGTATGATCTGGAATATATATGAAACTGTACTTTCTAAGGACTGCTTCATGCACCATATATGTAAGTTCTAGTTGTCTCACCATTACTAGTCAAAAGTTCAATAACATCCTCATACCATTATCCTCCTGTACTTCTGTAGGACTTCTAATGCCTTGAAGTAAGAAGATGAATTATAGGAGAACATACATGGCAATAGTTATCATAGTAACAAGCAGTTGTCAAGAAAGCGTGGTGTTTGAACTGAATTATTGATAAGAGTATGAAAATGGTATTACATAAATTAAATGTTGTGAAACTTATTAAGTGTGATGTTCCTTTTACCTCCACTTGTCCAAATACAGAAGTTGAAGTTTTTCAACTCCCTTACCTCTTAAAGTTAACAGAGCCTTAGTTTTTCCCTGAAATTATTCATAACTAATTGTGTGTGAAGCTTCCAAGTTAAGGTAGGTCATCAAGATGGGGCAGCAAGGGAAAAAAATATTATATTACTGGAAAGACATGCATAGCATTGTTGATTCTTGGCCAAAAAAATAGAAATGGATCGTTGTTAAGCTTCTCTATGGTTCTGAAATGGAAACATAGAAGGAATTGATTGTAAAACCATCTCCTGTTCCTTGGACTCTTTATCATATATTTTGCCTCCTTTTCTTGGCAAAATTTCAAGACTCTGCTTTGCCCCCCACAACTCCTGCTTGTGCTCTAATTGCCATGAGGTAGTTGTAGAGCAGTCCAGATAAAATAATTATAGACACATGGGGCTGCTTTCACATGAATTCTTTTTTTTTTTTTAGGGGGTGGTTTAGGTTACAAGTTTATATATACTTCTCTTTAAAAGGCTTGTGAAGGATCTAGTTGCATAGGATCTTCTAGTAGAAGTATTGATGGACCGGATGGAATTGAGAAAATTAATTCATGTAGATGACTCAAAAATCATCGGATTAAGTCATAGCCCCTGTTTGAAACCCATTTTGAGGAGTAGAGAAATTTTGGAATAGTGATTGATGTAAGAATGTGTGGTGGAAAAGTGATGAAAAGTTTTTGATTTGTGTGTAATATTATTTTATTAGGAGAATGTGTGGTTGAAATGAAAAATGAGAATGAGATAATTGTTGTCAAACGGGGGCATAGTAGCTTCTTGTCGTCTCTTGATATCTTTTGTTTTAATTTTGAGTATCTATTGAAACTTTCTCACAGTTATCCGTTTTATAATTAATTATGTTCAGTAGAAAGCTCAAGTATTGTTTCCTCATTGTGCTGTTACTTAATTAGCTGACCAGCTTACATGCTTCTCAGAGGATTTGATTATTTTTTGTTTGGGATGATGATGTGCCTCAATATATGATCATGTGTAGGGCTAGCACAAGATGGATGTAAAATGGATGCTGCTTCTGTACTTTTTACGAGTGTAAAATCGGCCCGTGCATGCGTTGCATCGTTGCACCAAAAGCAGATACAGGGGCTATCTATTTGGGCACGTCAGCTTGGTGGAGAGGTAAAGTTGCTGTCTTTGGATCAATTTAAATGCCTGTATGAAGCAATTGACTAACTTATTTTAGCTTTCATTACTAGTTGTCGAACATTATTAAAAATAATGAATTTAAGATGAAATTACTTGGTGTAATTCACTGCTTTCTGGTGTTTTAAATGTTAGTCCGGCCACAGTTCGACTCTGAAGTCTGAACTTCCTAAGGTTTCGAATGCTGCCTACAGTCAGTCTGCTGCACTTTTTATTTTTGTAAAACAACTATGCATTGTCCATTGTGTAAAAAAGGCTTCTCTGCACCTTCTAATTGTGTGCCAAAACACGTCAAGCTCAAAGAATGGGCAAAGGTCTTGGCATGGTAGAGCTTCATAAGCTACTGGACTATATGACCCCACCTCGACTTCATGAGTTGTCCAGGTTGCACCCTGGACAAACAAGAACCATTAACCTTGTCCACAAGAACAGAGCACTACAAATCCCTTTATGTATGGTCGAATGAACCCCTGCCTCAGACTGCCTACGCAAGGTATTCAACCAAACAATTCGCCATCGATACCTAGAATGCTCCTCTGACCAGGTCCGCATCTTTTTTGAACTCCCTAAAATGTGGAGTTACCTCGGACCAAACATGGGATGTGGAAGTTGTAGCTGTGGTAACCTTCCAGTGGTCTATGAGCAGAGAACATGCTTCGCCAGAGGGAGGAACTAGCACAGTTAAGAATCTCTTAACTCCGGAAATTGTGGAGGGAACTGTTACTCTATTCTAGGGGTAGCTCCCTAGGGGTGGTTTCCCGAAAAAGAACAAGCTCCCGATGTGTAAAACAATTCCTTGGTATGATCACCCAGCAGCCGATTCTCTGCTGCCTACCAAACTCAGTACACAACGAAATCAGTAGTTAAACACTACCAAATTGTTTACTCACCTCAGTAGAACACTAAACTTCATCACTAACATATGGTCAAAGTGTTCTACGTAAAGCAACATACTGATGTCAAAACCATTCTATCAAGATGCAGTCTTGATTATATATGGGTAGATTAACCCCACCACACTAGCCAAGGTGCTTTTTTGTGTGTGTATTGTTTGCAACAAAATCAGTAGTACTACCAAATTGTTTACTCACCTCAGTAAATCACTAGAGTTCATCACTAACATATGGTCCAAGTGTTCTAGGTTAAGCACCATGCGGGTGTCAAAGCCATTCTGTTAAGACACAATCTTGATTATCTATGAGTAGATTAGCCCACACCAGCTAAGGTGCTTTCTGGTGTGTATATTGTACAATTTTGTCATTGACCATCAATTAAATTGTTTGAAGTCCTAACATGACATACTTGTTATAGATCTTACATATCACCATTCACCACTGTAATTAACAATAATTTGCATAATAATTATTTCCTCCATTTATTTGTGATTGAGGGACACAAGGTTGTTTTACTCTTGCATGTCTTGACCAGGGCTCTAAAACTCAGAAGTGGAAACTCATAGTGAGGAATCTTCCTTTCAAGGTCATCTTCTTCTCTTGAAATTTAACAATTTATAGTGGGGCAATCTTATTTTTTGATTTTAATGATACATGTTAAGAAGATTGCTTTTATGGAATATTGATAGCAGGCTGAAGTTGCTGTTCTGTAGGATGTGTATGGGAAGTTTTTATTCCCCGAAATTCTGAGACTGGGTAAATATATAATTCCATCTTTTGTAATTTACTCTTGTTGGTACTTACTTTTTTAGTTGTAAATTTCACTCTTGATTTACCTCTTGCAGGTTATCTAAAGGATTTGCATTTGTTAAATTCACGTCGAAGGAGGAAGCTGAAAATGTATGCCCTCTGTCTGATGAATACTGTTCAGTTTGTTCTTAATTGTAACCTTGTCGCTCCTTCCGGTGATGCAAGCCACCAGCCTTGATTAGTAGCTTCTCTGCTTCTTAATTAAGAAAAAAAAAGAGAGACTAAAATAGGTGAATATTCAGGAGAAATTTATGTTGGAGAGATCTTAGTGTAAGAGGTTCTTCAGGCATGCTTTGCCTAATCAGTCTCTGGCATACTTATTCTGAGATAGAGATCTCTATTACTAGATCCTGATTCAAGAGCTTTTTGGGATATATTAGTATGAGGAAAGATGATATCAATATTGAAGACTGGCAATGGATAGAATTTGGAAATAGATCCCAAACCCTCTTCTAGGGTATACTTTTTGTCTCTTAAAGCTCTGAAGATGTGTCATTTTATAGCTTGACGAACACCTTATATAGCACATGTTGACATCTACGCTACTTGAATTCTAAGAGCATTTGTATGACTCCTGGCCTTAGTCACACTCTTGGTGTGACATTTAAATAGCCTTCAATACATATAATTAGCTTTCATCATCATTAATTTTTTTTTTCAAGAACAAGCTTCCATTAACCCTGAGGGGTTGCTCAATTGGTCTCTGAAACTCAAACGACCCCAATGGTCACCAGTTCGAGTCCCCTCAGGGCCACTGATGTGAGTACTCGACAGTAAATTTCAGGGTCTCATGAGATTAGTCGAGGTGCGCGCAAGCGGGCCCAGACATCCACGGTTATAAAAATAAAAATAAAAATAAAAAATAAAGCTTCCATTTGTGGACAATGATTGTTATTCTGACTCTTTCTCTCATTTACTCCATATACAGGCTATCAAGAAATTTAATGGTAAACATTTCGGTAAAAGACCCATTGCTGTTGATTGGGCTGTTCCAAAAAAGGTTTATACCTCTGGCAGTAATTCTGTTGCCACCTTAGAAGACGGTAATTTGCCCTTTAAGTATCCAAATCCGTAACTTATGCTACACCTTCTATTCTACTTTGTTTCCCTTAATTGGCCAAATACTAAAATTTTGATTGCTTCAACACTGTAATCTGTTATGAATACACCTTCGTTCATGATTGAAGTTTTGTTAGTCTTAGCTGGCATTTTGCAACAATTGAGTTAGAGAAACAGAATCAAAACTTCTCAGCTTCTCTTCAGATCCATCTTGTTCACAGTTTGTTGGTTGAAGACACTGTTCAATAATTGACTGAAGTATGTTTATTTACTCAATGATGCAAATGCACGCGCATCGGAACCGTATTTCTTAATTGAATTCATGAGAATTCCCCAACATTTGCTGGGTGCCATATTCAAGGTGACTTGATATCTTTGGCTTTGGGGATCAAGATGATCACACTATACTCTATTTACAGGACATCACAACTCTGAAGGAGAAGATGGCAGTAGTAGTGATTTGGAAGTCACAAGAGAATCACAATCTCATAGTGTTGATGGTGCAGCTGAAGAGGTGGATTCAGTTGAAGAAAATGATAGTACTGATGAAGTTGATTTTGCTGTGGAAGCTGAGGTTGCAACAAACGTACTCAAGAAGTTCATTTCATCATCTTCTAGAAATGCAGCCACTTCTGGCAACGCCGACCCCGAATCACTTGAGGGGAAAAACAAAGTTGAAATCGTTCAAGTACGAGATAAATCAATTGATGCATCCAGTACTGATGCAGTAGCACAAGCAAATACCTTAGGAAGTGAACAAACAAGTAATAAACTGGCTGAAGGAGAGGGCGACTTGCACCGAACTATTTTCATAACCAATCTTCCTTTTGACATTGAAAATGAAGAAGTGAAACAACATTTCTCTGCATTTGGTGAAGTGCAGTCCTTTTTCCCAGTTCTTCATCAAGTGACCAAGTACGGACGAATATTTCATTAAATCTGCTTCAACATCTCTTTAACCATCATTACTGTTTTGTGAATATTGGACTACATTTCTGCAGGCGACCCAGGGGGACTGGATTTCTGAATTTTAAAACAGCAGATGCTGCTAATTCTGCATTTTCAGCAGCCAATGATGTAGCTGGTTTGGGCATCTTTCCAAAAGGTAGACAGTTGAAAGTCCTTAGGGCCTTGGACAAGAAAACAGTTCAGGATAAGGCACAGGAGAAGGTCCAGAAAGAGGAGCATGATCACCGCAATCTTTACCTGGCGAAGGTTGATTTACAAGTCCTCTCTTTTTTCTTGTTAATCGTTGGAAAGTTAGATAAATGCCGTCTGCTTGTCAAGTGATTTAATGTTGTCTCTGTTGGTTTTTCTGTCTGTACTGTCACATATGTATAACTTCCAATTGAATTCATGTTTGGTCATTTCTTAACAGGAGGGTCTTATTATGGATGGGACACCTGCTGCTGCTGGAGTTTCATCAAGTGACATGTCAAAGCGCAAAAAGTAAGTATTACAAAAATCTTTCTATTAGTAAGCAGCAGACAAGAAAAAACAATTTAGGATATTTGATTACATAATGAATGACAAATCCTGCCTTAGCCATGTCATAAGAGGCCATCTTGGATGGCCTGAAATTCTTATTTTAGTAAAGTCTCTGTGTTGGTTACTTCATCTTGGAATTTTTAGGGACAACAAGCTTGTATGAGTAGGGGCCTCACTACTTAATTTGGTCATCTATCCTCGTGAACAAAATGTTTTTGTATAGAATTCCGGTTTTCATTTTTTTTCTTTCTTTTCCTGAAACGTTTAACAGTATTTAGGCTGACTTAAACTTCAAACCAGCAGATGTGTTCCTTGAGACAATTGACACTTAATTTGTGGGATTCAAGGGCTGAGCTATGACAGGCCCCCATTGGGCTGGGACTTGAGTTTTTTCAAATATTTTGGTACTCTTAGAAAATTGAAAATCAGCCCACTAGCCGCTAAAGTCCTAAACCCAGCCCACGTCTTTGAAAACCTAGCCCAAATCACACTATCGCCTAAACTGCTAGTCAATCCTAAATTTCACAATTATTCAATCCTAGTTCCCCATTGGCATTTCGGCAGCATTCCGGCAGAGGCTACAGTCAACAGTCCGGTCTTTACACTCTGGCAGCAGGAATTTGTAATTTCCCATGCTCATTATTTATTTTTCTGTAACCTTGAGGGGTTGCTCAATTGGTCAGACTTTGAGTTTACTCTCCAACGGTCACCAGTTCGAGTCCCCTCAGGCCACTGAGTTGAGTACCTGGTTGTAAACTTCAGGGCCCAGTGGGATTAGTCGATGTGCGCGCAAGCGGCCCAGACATCCACGGTTATAAAAAAAAAATTATTTCTTTTTCTGTCTTACACTTGCATTATTTTTGCACGTTAAACTTGGATGAGTGGTTTAGGCTCCCTAAAACAGAGTCTTTTTTATCGTATCTTTTGGTTCAAAGAAGAGTGTTTGGTACTGCTGAACGGAGTTGCTTAAAGAACAGGATTAGATAAATGTGAATTGAATCTTGGACTTCCAATTTAACTTCTATGTATTTATTCTCATCTTTATTTGGTTCTATAATGCAAAAGTCATTTCTTACTCACGCTGATGTAGAAATTATTTTCATCCTTCATCGGTCATTTGGACTTCTCTAGACGTCTAGTCTACAAATCGAGACTAATACTGAGAAACTGAATTGTACTGCTGATGAGCATTTATAACTTTAAAAGAACATATTATTCTTGAATTCTACTTTTACAAATTAGTGTTCTTGATATGAGATTTCTTGAATTTTTGAATTCTACTTTCACAAATTAGTGTTCTTGAATTCTGATTTATTAGGCTTTATTTCCAGAATACTTGGCCCTTGTTTGGTTTAGCAAAAAATTAGGGGCCTATTTGGGCCGCATTAAAATCTGATTTTAATCTAAGTCAAAGTCAAACAATCAATATCAACCACATCTTTTCAACCACACATTTCAAAAAATCCTCACAATCTTTCTAAAAATCTGATTTTAATTCACACCAAACCCCTTCTAGGTTTTTAGTAGATTTTGATAGAAATTGATGAAATGTGTGGTTGAAAGTTGGTAAAAGATGTGGGACCCATTAAACGTAGGGGTGGGCATTGGGTCGGGTCGAGATTGGCCCAAAACCGACCCGACCTTACATACTCGGTTTTGGACTCTTTCACGAACCGAACAGACCTGGATCGGGTCGGGTTGGGTTGGGTCGGATCCAAAGTTCTTTTTTTTCAGTTCCTCAGCTATGCAATTTCAGAACTTTGGAACTGATGATTTGCTGTCAAGAACCAATAGCCAGAGCCAAGATCTAAGGCTCTCTTTGCAGTCATTTCAAGATCCAATTTTTCTCCACCACCATAACCAACAATAGCCTCAGCAGCATCAAAATCCCATTCACCACAATGAACAAACAAATGTTCAATCACAAGAACCAATAGCCAGAGCTAGAAAATTAGCTACCCATTTTGACTTAGAGGCGACCCAGAAAATTCTTGCGTAATGCTTCCACAGCAGCGTTTATTCTCTCTCGATCCTGCAACAATTCCAGGCATTCTGTAAATTCGACTTGTAAATTTTATGATATCAAAA
>CAIGRF010066087.1:0-14621 GCA_903798235.1 Fraxinus ornus
TATGAAATCTAATCCAACTAGAAAACCGATTTAACATCATAACCCGGGATTTATTGGGTATCAAAAAAACCCAACGATTGATACCCCGTTTGATCTACATTATTATCTCATTAAAATGAAAAATATAATCCTTATCCATCACATCAATATTTAAATTTAAATTTTACATTTCTTGTGTGGGTCTCAATAACGACTATATATTTTATTCTCATTCCACAATAATTTAGCTCAAACAGGGTCTGAATATGTACATTTGGCCATCTTTTACTACCCCAGTATTTTTTTATTTTTTTATTTACCCGGAATTACTGTGCTTCAGTCTTGTTTTCACTGTACCATTAGTTCCTTCGTAAGGGGCATCAGTACATGATTATTTCATGAAAAATACTGCTTCGTGTTGTTTCAATTGCTACCGGAACCAAAAGCATTTAAGTGTATGAAAAAACTTTTTACATTAGACTGTACATCGAATTTGCTAGTATTCTGAAATGATTAATAAGTTGAACGGTACAGAACAATTTATTTGAGAAAGAAGTTGTAATTGCGGGGTATGCTAAAGCACAAAAGATAACCATAAAAAAAACATGGAGATGGCTGCCAAATTTGATGGGTTTGGGTTTGGGAAGGATGCTTTGTTCTAAGTTGAAGACGTGAGCCCTTTTCGTGGATAAAAGTTCTTTATGACTACTTATACGAGGGATCGATTGATCTCGATCTCGATCTCGATTCTTGAATCATATATCGACAAGAACTCGACTGGTCGATATAGTTTAACCAGTTTGACCGTATATCATGTCCCAATCTCGAGTTAAAGCAAACCTCGATTCCTCTCCTCCTGCTAACCAACATGGATTCCATAATAAGTTGTGCAGTGATCATAGTGCCCGAAAGCCTTTTCATTAAACATATTGTTATTAACAAACAAGCAATGAATATATCATTAAGTCCCAAAAATATCGTTTCTTGAGGATTGATTCACTGGACAGCTAGGCTCTCTTCATTGAACATGTGCCTTTTTTTTCTAGTCCCTAATTTTTACAAAGTAGTAACTATCCTAAGAACATTCATATGGTCCTTGTCTCTTCACATCTTGACTTCTAAAACAATCTTTGTAAAAGAAAGAGTAAACACCAGTATGATAAAGTTCCTGCGCCTAACCTATTATTGTAAACCGGCCGCTCGTAAATATGAGGTTTGCCTTCACCTCATATGTTAGCCCGTCTCAATCGTGCTTAGGGTCATGGTAATCATGATTTTCTCATCACCACGGCTTGAGTCACTAGGCAATTTGATAGTTGATACTGCGGTTGTGGGGTTAACTGAATACTTCAAAATTGACCATCTTCACCTTATATATTACACATCTCAATTATATTACTATGGTAATATGGTGAAATTCATGGGCTTAATTCAATACTTCAAAATCGACAATCTTCCCCACCTCTCATTTACTATTATTGGGGTGGTATTATTGGGGGTTTTGTTTTGGACTAATGTTATAGGTTTTTGAGACATTTCTTATACTTGAAGACAACGAGAGAACCTTAATAAAAATAAACAAATGTACTTGATTTGGACAAAGGGAACCCATGTAAATGATTAGGTCACATGGCTGAGACACCATCTTTTTCCTCTGAATATGATCATTGAGTCCTCTGTCACATTGAATACTAAATGCAAGATTTTCGAAAAATTCCTTTCTTTTTATTCCTCCATACGACACAAATGATGGCATTACACTTCCCGGTGAACATTTTGCAAGAATTTTCCATATTTGATAGAGAGAATTGTTTAGACCTCATCTGTATGTGAAGAACATATAATTCAGAATTCTCAGTAGGGTTTTTCTGCCATGAAAACCTTTGATCGTTTTCGCAAGATCTTAATGCGGATAATTTTTTCCATCCGGAGTTCTCGAGACTCAAGCGGTGCTCCGGTGGCTGCGATGCGGAGGTCATGCGACAGGCCCGACCCTCCAAAGACTTCATGCAGCTGTTATTACTCGTCGAATTTGCATTATAATGAGGCCATTGCTGATTGTATTGAGTTTATCAACAAGTCATCGCAGGATAGTGTCCTACTTAGTGAAAGAAAATCTGATGTTATACTGTGATTTTTGTAAGTCTATATCAATTTGGGCAATGCGATGATTATGCACGTTCATTGCTTCGAGATGAACAAGTTGATAATTTACGGCTTATCTTTCTGTGTTTCTGGGTTGATAAAGCACACAATACGAAAAGAAGTTTTTGTGTTAAATAATTATCTTGGCCTTGCATGTATATTTAACAAAAATAAATAAATAAACCTTGTTCTTGGCGCCTACATGAATATTTTTTCATCTTAAGAGCTAGGATCATGGTATATGATTTGAGTCATTTGTCGACGAAGTTTTGTTCTCAGTGTTAACCTACCACAACTCTCTTTGAATACTCGACTTGGGTCCAAAGATCATAGGCATAGTTCTCGTACATTTAATTATCATTGAAGGAAATAAATCAAATGAGAATTTCATCATATATATTTAGTTCATTCTACTTTCACATTTGACTCCATCCTTGGATGATCGCTCTTAAATATTCTTGAACATTTGCAGGGGCGGACACTGGGGTGGCATGGGTCACATGACCCCCAACATTGGAGCCATTTTTATTTTTTATTTTTTATTTTTCTATGTTTTTGTCTCAATTTTTGAAGTCATTAGTACTCACGACCTAATTTTCTACATCATTAATAACGCTCGAAATGACCAACCGTAGCAAATGTTACCACTCGTCAAAGTAGATCTTTCCAAACAAGTATTTCGAGAATTTCGATAAGATATTAATTTTAAAAATTCTACGGCGATCATACGCTAGCCGAATTCACAAATCGCATACGTCATCTGAAGCTCGTTTCGAGAACTACATCGTAGACATATCGGTTAAAGACACGCCAAACATACATCTTAAAAAAGGTGTCTAACTCGTCTTCTCTTAAAAAAAATTCAATTATTATTATTTTTGAAATACGAATTTCTCAAGATAATTTACATCATTTTATTAGAAAATTTTACATGGAATATGACATCAAAATTTTACATCTGAAAAAGTCATACTCCATGTAAATTTTCGTATGTAAAATTACATGGGATATGGTTTTTTTTTTTTTTTTTTTATGTAAATTTCCAAATGTAAAATTCCTCACAAATTTTTTTTATCAAATTTGATTGTGCCCCTAACTCAAAATGTGCACATCTTCCCTTAAGAAATGTGTAACTTCAAGCAAAAATGGGAAAATCAATTATTAAATTCGTCACTCGTTTATTTTTTAGAAGAAAAAAATGAGTGACGAATTTGGTGACAAAAATTAAAAACATCAATTCATTTCTAAATAGAAGGAAAATTGAATGCATCACAACTTAATTTCATAGAACTGAATAAAAGAAAATACAGAAGGATGAGCTTTAATTCATGATACTCATTATCTTATTAAAAGGGGCTCTATCCATGTGCCTTTGGAATTAAATTGAAAAAAATTAGCCGTTTAACTCGATAGAAGGCTCCAAACTTCAATGAGTTTCTTATTCAGAATTCCTTTTAATAATTGAAAAAATCCTTCCAATAAGTGGGATCAATTGCTTCTTCTTCTTCTTCTTCTTCTTTAGAGAAGGGTGCCTTTGGAGCACAGAATCATCACTTGGTTCCTGTACTAAAATTTGAGAAACAGATGGAGGATTTGCAAATCTCACATATTTCTTTTTCTGAAACTCAATTTTTTCAGAACATGTTTCCTTCTTTACTTGTAATTTTGTAGAGTCTTCGACAAATTTGAGCTCTTCATTAATCTCTAAATCGAGCAAGCATTTTTCGTGTTCCATTAGTTGTTGAAGCTCCATTTTAGTCCTTTCGAGTTCTTCTTGTAAAGTAGAGAGGCAGCTTGCCATTTGCATGCTTTCTTCCCGTGCCTTTTGAAGGCTTTGCTTTGTCTCCTCTAACTCAGCTGTCACAGTTCCAAGCCTCGAAGGGATGCGGCCATATTCACTTGCTTCATCCTGCATCTGCATCTTTGCAGTCGACGTTGTTTTAGAGAAACAATTACTACTATTAGGGGCATGTTTGATACACAACATATTGAACTTGATTAAGAAAGAGCAACATGTTAAAATTCCCTCCGACTTTTGATATTCATTTAATCAAATAAAGGGTGACTAGATATCAGGTTTTCTCCATTTAAACATCGATGAGATATTTGTTACGTTGAACTTGATATGATTTAAAAGAGTCTAATCATATCTAACTTATGTGCCAAAAATATTTTATAAGATTTGTGGTGTGCAGCTGAAGTCAAGTTTGGGACTAGCATCTCTAGTTAGGAAGCAAAGTGATTGATTAGACTTAGGAAGCAAAGTGATTGATTCTTAAAGATCTGGTACATATGGCCATTAATTTATTGCATATATTGTTGAATCACTATGTTTAAAAGATTAATTTGATATAGATAGTTACATGTATATTATTTTATTTTATTTTCAACATGTTTAATGTAGTTTTTTTTTCATTAAAACCTAAAACGAGCCCATTTTCTAACGGTCAACGTTGAACTCGGAACATTTGCTTTCTTTGATACAATATTGAACCTCTTAATTTAAAAACTTTAAGATGATAAAGAACGGTCAATGAGACTTTCAATAGTCTCGTCTTCTCTCCTTGTGACCGAAGTTGACCCTAGAAGTTGGATATTCCTTCTCAAGAGGACACTAAACCTTCCGATCTTGCCGGTCTGCGGATCAATCTAACATACTCAACACTCTTTATTGCATGTAGACGTGCATATTTTATATATTTTACGCGAAAAAAACTTATAAACGAAAACGAAAGCCATAGAGGACCACCCTACGTACTGCTGTTGGCTCGTCTTAAACTCCAACCAACAATATTCTCTTTTTAAGCAAACTTTTTTTTCCATAAAGATTTTGTTTCTTGAAGATTCTCATAAATACTTCGTTAAATGAACTTTCACGAAAGGCCTCATCTTATGCACAATTTTCGTCATGTCGAACTGTCTTGAAATTTAACTTTTTCACCATTTTAATATACATATATACATAATTATTGTTAAATGAGTGGCACAAGCATTAAGAAAAAGAAATAACATGACAAGGAACACACAATTTGAATGAATTTCGCATGAAAAATGCTGCATTTGAAAGTTAAAATTAAGGAACGATACCATGTTTGAGAGAGAGAGAGACCTGTTTGAGCTTCTTGGCATAGAGCTCACCGGCTAAAACCCGGTCACCGAACAAGACGACCGCCTCTTTAACTGATCGGAATGGTGCACTTGTATCAATCTCTGCACCTACTGCTGCAACTTCTTCTGCACCTTCCATAATTCTCAATCAAACTACATGTGGTGTGTCATGTGTGTTATATGTATGTGTTTTGAGTGATTGATGACCGGAGGAGGTTCGTTTCTTCGCGTCCACTTCACTGGAATTCTTCATTCTGTTGTTGCTATTTGATTTATGGGTTTTTAATGGATTTGATTGGTGGCCCATTTTATATTGGTCAGCCCAACTGAACTGAAATTTCATGGGGAAAAATTCATATATACCATACTCTAAGAATACACTTTCAACATTAACAAACTTTTGATGAAATCTTTCAAAAATCAGGTCATAAATAATGTTTTAGTAATTTATTTATTGTTGTAAATGGTAAATTTACTCTTACAACTTTAGAAATTATTACCATTGTATCTCTAATTCTTCCCTATAAATATGCGACTTTCGTTTTCAATAAAACTCTCTAGTTTATAGCACATTATCAACACGATTCTCTCAAAATCAAAGTGAATTAATTAGAAGGTAATAGTTTTTATAAGCATAATCATTTGTCACGTGAACCAAAATTAATTTGGTAACATGTTAATTTTTCTATATACATATGTATCAAAACGAGGTTGCTTCTTCTTTTTCTATACTTTTTCACTTGTATGCAAATCCATAATAATTATTTTATTTTTGTGCGTAATTTGCTATGTATATGTGAAATTCTTGTAAAATATGCATGAAATTTGATAAGTTATTTTAAATAGTTATTTGATTCTAAAGAAATTTGACATCAGTTGACTATTAAAAGAAAATTAATTTTTTTATAGACGAACACTAAATTAGAATATACCATTCTTGTAAAGATTTATTTTTAGTACTACGATTTTTTCCTAATGCATGTATCGTAATTAATTTTTATTTATAAATTTTTATCATGTTTGTAAGGTAATTAATATTTTTTAATCTGATTAAATTTTTTAGAGGTTATTTTATAAATTTTAAATTGATAATCTTGCTCCTGAATTAGTGCAATATTATAAGTAATATTCTAAGAATATTACTTATAGATGTGTCTATTATAATATTGTTGCTCCTGAAGTAGCACAATATCATTTACATATATTTTAATTAGAATTTACTTGCTCCCGAATAGTATAATTAAATACGATATATTATATTTTCACTTTTGAAGAGTAAATTCTTATATAATTTATTATAATAATATGTTATTGCTACTGGATAGAAGGGAATTATAATTTCAACATTTCAGAAGAATATCGATATATTATTCTTAAAGAAAAATAATAAAATATAACGTACTTTCGAAGTAGTACACATCCCGCATAATATATCTATCTCAACGTGTTCCTCAAAAAATACAAATTAAACAACTCAATACTGAGTTGTAATTGTTATAGGAAAATAATTTTCTATATTATTAATATTCGAGAAAAATATTAATTTATCGCTCTTAAAGCATGAACTGTAATTTTCAATATTCTAAAAGAATATTAACATATTGTTCTTGAAAAGACAATAATAAAAGATAATGTACTCTCGAAGTAGCACATATTTCGAAAAATATACCATTTTAGTATTGACGTCATTTATTAGTCCGTATACTTGTTTTATTATATGAGTATATAATGTTTAATCATATTTTTTAAAATTAAATATTGAACTATATATTATATTGAACTAGAAGTTCATTTTGATTTTATTATTTGGCATGATTAGTTGGATCATCACTGGATCGATAATGACGTGAAATTAAAAATTCAAATGAACATTCAATGAAAAATCAGAAAATTCTTCAAACCAATTAATTCCTATATATTATTTATTCTCTTTATCGATAATTGATCATTAAACACCATTAGTATAAGGATTGAATTCTCTATATTTTTGAAAATTAATTAGAGTGATAAATGGGGCCTTGTCACCTACCACGTTTACCATTAGATTTTATTTGTATAGAATATATTTGATATATGTACCAGATGATTGCATGGTGTTCGCCATATGAAATTTGTGAACATAATTTTCAAAATAAACAATCGAGATGGCTTGTCTTGTTAATGTTGGTGATCCTAAATCTCAACCTTTTTGTAAGTGTTAGTGGGAATGTCGATAAATGGTTTCACATTATTGCCTGTTAAACAACTCACATTAATTTAATTGGGAACAAAACACTTCTCATTCTTGTTTATGTAATGCTATTACACATCATGCTAACATCATAGTTTTCCCCATTATAATTGACATATGGTTAGAGCCTAAGTTTTCCATCTAATTATTTTGACAGTGCAGTATATGTAAAATTAATTCAACACAATACACTGAGATGGAAAGTAAAGAATACATAGAATAAATGAGTAATTTAAATCCTTATATAATATCTCAAACTCTAACGAGTGACATTTTATACAGCGGTTAGCTGATTATCAATTGGACAATTCTCTCAACATTAAGGGGGAGGAATTAAGAAACTGGAAGTAATGTTCAAATGTATCCTTATCTAAATCATCGTAAACGATAATTCGAACCAAAAGTTCAAAAAATAATTTATTTAAATGCATTTACTAATCAAAGAGATAAACAATATCTCACGCACTACCTTTAAATGCTCCAACTTGAATTAACATCCTATGGACAATTAGTTAATATAATAGTTGATATATCTATGATATGCCTGAAGCCTGCTAGTTTTCAATTTTAATACAAAAATCTCCAAACGAATATGGAGCAATTAGCAAAGACGGTCCTAATAAAGAGGCATATGCTCTTGATAAGTATTTAGACATAATAAATTATAAAAACACAGAAGATGTTCAAGTACTGAAATAATAAAAAGTAAGATATCTCAATAAATTATGCTATTATGGAAAAATAAATAGAATTGAAATAGAAAAGAAAAAATTGTTGACAACACTTTTACATATGATGTATTGCATCATATTATGAATAGAGAGAAATCGAAATAAATTCGTTAAAATATATCGATCGAATAAATAATTGGTCAAACAAAATGAAATGATCAGACTAAAATTTACTAGAGATGTATTGCATCATATTATGAATGGAGAGGGATCGAAATAAATTTATTGAAGCATATCGACCGAAGAAATGATTGGCCAAATAAATGGACGCAATCCCAACAAATTGAATTTACTAGAGAAACTTCAAATTTCTAGATGTAAAGTCTGAACACCTAAATGTGTATACTTATGCGAAATGAAAATGGAAAAATATCAAGTCCACATGTGGTCTAGCGGATTCGTGACTCTGTCGTACGCCTCTATCATAGGCTGTTTGAAGCCTTTCGATAGAGGAACTTCCATGATCTCAGGTGCAAATGGGTCATCTTCCAAAACCATTTACGTGGGGTTGTCCTTTCTCTTGGATAATGCATCGTCTATCTTCTGGACCATCATTTCCTCCATCTTCCATTCTAAATCTACCATGGGTCATGGAAATTGTGGAATTACGACCCCTGTAGCCGCCAAGTCTCCTGCTGCTGGTTGAATAACAGGTGGGACAACTGCTCATGCCTCTTGAGGTAGTTGCTTGTGCATGAGCTCCGACGGGTTCTATGGTGGGACCGTGGCTCTCTACAATTGATTTTGAAGGAAGGTCATCATGGCCACCAACTGGGTCTCCAAAATACTAAATTGGCTCTGCGTCATGTACTGTGGAGGGCGGCAGCGGATCGTGACCCCTTGCGATGGACTCTGACTTCGTTTTCGCTGTATTTCTGACCATGCACATTTCACTCCTAGTTCATCTTCTTGACATAGCTTTTCTTTTTAGTAGTTTCACACTAACGGCGCCAATGAGATAGTTATGAAATAAACCACTAAGGTTAGGCTTCAACTTTAGGAGAATAGGGAAGAGACTAGACTAGCACAATAAGCAAAGAAGAAATGGCTTGCAGAAGGTGGCCAAAATTCAAATTTTTTCATGCAGTGGTTAATCAAAAGAGAAGGTCTTCACATACCTACTTCATGTGTTTGACTGATGGGACAGTACTAGCTTCTCCTGGTTATGATAGAAAAAATTTTGAGCTCATAAGGTTATACACATTTATAATGTAACATATGTGGCTCAAGTGGGAGATTGTTGAAAAGTTATTTAATTTGCCATGTGGGCCGATATATGTAATTAATTGTGTATAAATGCTATCTTAAAGTTAAATCCAAAATTAAAGTGATCTAATAAAGAATTAAGTAATTAGGTTTTGGGCATCTAAATAAAGGGTGGGCCGGATTATATGTGATTTTAGTAGATTTTTGAAGAGGTTGATGAAATGTGTGGTTGAAAAATTGATAAAAGTCATAAATCCCATGAAATGTGAGATTAGAAATGAGTTTTAAGAAATGAGCTCAAACACCGTCTAAATCACTCGGGAAAGAAAAATGCTTGTTATGTGAATTAGAAGATAGAGGCTTAAGATTTTATTTATTAGGCATCCTCCTAATTCTTCCTCTACCATTCTGAAAGTATTTTAGCCATGGCCCTCTCTAAACCTTTGCTAGTTTTGTTTCTGATTCCCCTTCTTGTTTTATATACAGTTGAAGCAGAAAATTATCATAAGCTCCCTTTTAAACTAATAAAACACGCCTTCTTTTCTTTGCATAATTCTTATAAATATATCGAAAGCTAGAAGCTTATATAGTGGTATTTGTTATACAGATGAATGATAATGGTGCAGGGAGTTCATTCGTCCCGAAAATAAGTACTTATATCTATAAATCGATCTTTAACATGTGTTGAGTAGATGATGAATTTTCTCATCATAAATCTGATTAGTTGCAGAGCTTTGGTACCATGATAAGATTCGAGGTTCCATCTTAAAAGGTCAACCTTATTAAGAGGAGTAATATAATCCCTTATAAATTGGTCTATTATTTCATCTTTGTTCGATGTGAGATTCTATCTCTTAACATGCCCTCGTAAGATAGTGGCTCGTTTGAGCAGACCAATCTTGAAATTCGCGTGCTTATTTTTTTTTAATCTTAATCGGATATAATTACTCGATGGAGTTTAATGGGCTCTGATACCATGTTAAAATTTGGGGTTCCATCTTAAAAGATTAACCTTATTAAGAGGAGTAACTCAAATTATTATAAACTGGTTTATTATTTCATTTTTATTCGATGTGAGATTTTATCCCTTAACAGGAAAAACATGTGCAATAAGGTGTAGGCTAGCTTCAAGGCAAAACATGTGCAAGAGGGCGTGCGGGACTTGCTGTGCTCGTTGCAATAAATGCTATCTTAAAGTTAAATTCAAAATTAAAGTGATCTAATAAAGAATTAAGTAATTAGGTTTTGGGCATCTAAATAAAGGGTGGGCCGGATTATATGTGGTTTTAGTAGATTTTTGAAGAGGTTGATGAAATGTGTGGTTGAAAAATTGATAAAAGTCATAAATCCCATGAAATGTGAGATTAAAAATGAGTTTTAAGAAATGAGCTCAAACACCGTCTAAATCACTTGGGAAAGAAAAATGCTTGTTATGTGAATTAGAAGATAGAGGCTTAAGATTTTATTTATTAGGCATCCTCCTAATTCTTCCTCTACCATTCTGAAAGTGTTTTAGCCATGGCCCTCTCTAAACCTTTGCTAGTTTTGTTTCTGATTCCCCTTCTTGTTTTATATACAGTTGAAGCAGAAAATTATCATAAGCTCCCTTTTAAACTAATAAAACATGCCTTCTTTTCTTTGCATAATTCTTATAAATATATCGAAAGCTAGAAGCCTATATAGTGGTATTTGTTATACAGATGAATGACAACGGTGCAGGGAGTTCCTTCGTCCCAAAAATAAGTACTTATATATATAAATCGATCTTTAACATGTGTTGAGTAGATAATGAATTTTCTCATCATAAATTTGATTAGTTGCAGAGCTTTGGTACCATGATAAGATTCGAGGTTCCATCTTAAAAGGTCAACATTATTAAGAGGAGTAATATAATCCCTTATAAATTGGTCTATTATTTCATTTTTGTTCGATGTGAGATTCTATCTCTTAACATGCACTCGTAAGATGGTGGCTCATTTGAGCAGACTAATCTTGAAATCCGCGTGCTTTTTTTTTTTTTGAATCTTAATCTGATATAATTACTCGATGGAGTTTAATGGGCTCTGATACCATGTTAAAATTTGGGATTCCATCTTAAAAGATCAACCTCATTAAGAGGAGTAGCTCAAATCATTATAAACTGGTTTATTATTTCATTTTTATTCGATGTGAGATTCTATCCCTAAACAGGAAAAACATGTGCAATAAGGTGTAGGCTGGCTTCAAGGCAAAACATGTGCAAGAGGGCATGCGGGACTTGCTGTGCTCGTTGCAACTGTGTGCCTCCCGACACTTTTGGTAACCAAGAAGCTTGCCCCTGATACTACACCATGACTAATGATGGCATGGCCGTCGCAAGTGCCCCTGATTGATTGATCAATCAACTCTCGTTCTAACTTCTATCCATGTTTATCCTTGTCTATGTTGGAATTGTCGATGGCAATCCTCGTCATAGGTTAATAAGCTTTAAACCTTGAATAATTATCTCCGTTTGATTCTTAATATTCACTCCTTTTCGTTTAGTTGGTAACATTTCGCAAAGTTTGAGGATGAAAAGTGTAAGTTTTTTTTCTAAATATAGAGCATCATTTTTACTACCATATTCCTGTCTAGAAATTCAAATGGGGTGAAGATTGAAATTCACACTACACTAGTGAATAAAACCGGTGACACGCATCAGACACACACGCCGCATAAACAAGAGGTAATCATCGCACTCTCCAAATAATTGAAGCTATTCTATTTTTGATTCAGCTCAAAAAGTTAATTAAAAAAATTTAATAATTTAAATTTTATATAATTTTTATACCTTTTAATCTTACTAGTGGAGATCGTGCGTTGCACGATTACCGTTATAATTTTAGAAATGATTTTTGTTAAAAGGACGAATTATTTCATAGATGTATAATAGAATGAAGGCAAACTCAAAAATTTAGTATGGCCGTTGTGGTGACTAATCAGGTAGTGGATGTGATCGTGTCTTCGGGTAATTCAAGGATTGGGAATTCGGGATTTTTGTTCACGTTTGGGAGGAGAGTTTGCCTGGCTTTGGGTTTGTCATGGACGAATTGTGTGAATATAAGATTGTTTTTGTGGAGAGAAGAAGAGAGAGTTGATGTGGAAGGTGGTGACATTAGGAGTATGCAGGCTAGGAGGTTCATTCGGGTTGTTTTTGCGCCGCATTTGCCAGACTGTTCGTGTGAATTTGTCATTAAAAGAGAAGGGGTTTTTGGGGTTGATAGATGACGGTTGGAGAGACCTGCTTCCACATGGAGAATTAATATCATATGACATTAAATCGGAAAGGTACAAAATAAAGAGAATTCAGCCATAATCATTTCATTTTATTTATTTACAAAATATGAGGATAAACCCCAGTTCATGACAGAAATCTAGCCTTAAAAACTAAGATGAAATTCATCACATATACCAATACTTGTATATGGTACCATACATCAAAATCCATTGAGTCCAAGAAGAAATATTTTCTTTTTCAAAAAGTTTGCTGCTGGTTTAATTCATAAAAGATTTCTGTCTTTATCAAAAAATCAAAACCAACTTGATTTCTATTTTGAACTGGTGGAAGGCATATTTACTTTTGGGTTGGATCCACAAAGATACCATGGGCGTCTTCAACAATTTCTTCAACAGTAGGTTTGCTGGATGCTATCATCTTTTGTTTCTTTAATTGCTCGATGCTTTCTTTTTCAAACACCAAGTTTCTTCTAGCGGGTACATTGGTGTGAGGTGAGATATTCTTCCTCCTTGGTTCATATGGAGACATCATTGGAGATGCCTTTGTAGGCCCACAATTGCTATCAAGAATGTATACAACATCGAACCTTGGTTGGTTCGTTTTGGGATCCAATGTTCCATATTTCATATAGATGAAATGGTATTCAGTTACATTATTCAAATCCCGACCATTGATGACATGTTCAGACTGTATGAAAATAAATGAGACTATTAATATGTTTAAGTAGGAAATATTAGCAAATGTAATATTATAAGGAATACTTTACCGTTATACAATCCTTCATCAAAGTGTCAGCTGGAATATGCAGGAATTTTTCAGCTAATTCACCAAATAATGATACAGAAATAGATCCGGTATTATCAGTAATATGAACATTGCATCTTGCTCTATGTATTGCATCATATTATGAATGGCGAGGGATCGAAATAAATTTATTGAAGCATATCGACCGAAGAAATGATTGGCCAAATAAATGGACGCAATCCCAACAAAATGAATTTACTAGAGAAACCTCAAATTTCTAGATGTAAAGTCTGAACACCTAAAGGTGTATACTTATGCAAAATGAAAATGGAAAAATATCAAGTCCACATGTGGTCAAGCGGATTCGTGACTCTGTCGTACGCCTCTATCATAGGCTGTTTGAAGCCTTTCGATAGAGGAACTGACATGATCTCAGGTGCAAATGGGTCATCTTCCAAAACCATTTGCGTGTGGTTGTCCTTTCTCTTGGATAATGCATCGTCTATCTTCTGGACCATCATTTCCTCCATCTTTCATTCTAAGTCTACCACGGGTCATGGAAATTGTGGAATTGCTACCCATGTAGCCGCCAAGTCTCCTGCTGCTGGTTGAATAACAGGTGGGACAACTGCTCATGCCTCTTGAGGTAGTTGCTCGTGCATGAGCTCCGACGGGTTCTGTGGTGGGACCGTGGCTCTCTACAATTGATTTTGAAGGAAGGTCATCATAGCCACCAACTGGGTCTCCAAAATACTGAATTGGCTCTACATCATGTACTGTGGAGGGCAGCAGCAGATCGTGACCCCTTGCGATGGACTCTGACTTCGTTTTCACCGTATTTCTGACCATGCACATTTCATTCCTAGTTCATCTTCTTGACATAGCTTTTCTTTTTAGTAGTTTCACACTGACGGCGCCAATGAGATAGTTATGAAATAAACCACTAAGGTTAGGCTTCAACTTTGGGAGAATAGCGAAGAGACTAGACTAGCACAACAAGCAAAGAAGAAATGGCTTGCAGAAGGTGGCCAAAATTCAAAAAAATTTCATACAGTGGTTAATCAAAAGAGAAGGTCTTCACATACCTACTTCATGTGTTCGACTGATGGGACAGTACTAGCTTCTCCTGGTTATGATAGAAAAAATTTTGAGCTCATAAGATTATACACATTTATAATGTAACATATGTGGCTCAAGTGGGAGATTGTTGGAAAATTATTTA
>CAIGRF010066109.1:5243-21105 GCA_903798235.1 Fraxinus ornus
TTTTTTTTTCACCCGCGGCCCGTGATGTGCAACCCCGAAGTCTGCGGATCATACCTCCTTGACCTGTGAACCGCCCGCTCGGGTCACGGGTCGGCCCGCGGTCCCATGTCGATCCGGGCCGATTTTCACGGGTCTGGTCGGCCTGTCCATTTGACACCTCTACACCACAGTTGGACGAAAAGAAAAAAAATTAAATTGAGAAATTGCAGTCACGGTCCCTAAAAAATTAAAGAAGTTGAAGTTCGGTCCATAACACGATTTGGCGATGTTGTGTCTATGGTGGTGGTGGTGGTGGTACGATGAATGTGGGATGTGATGCAAACATTGGTGGTTGTGGTTTGTTGAAGGTGGTTGTTGTTGTAGTGGTGGTGATGGTGATGGTGATGGTGATGGTGATGGTGATGGTTATGCATTGGAGGTGGTGGTGTTGGGTTGTGGATGACGATATGTTTCGATGGTGGACGGTGATGGAGGGGAGTGGGGTGAGGTAGGGAAGATGAAGGGTAATTTGTGACTATTTAATTGGGTAACCCAGACTAGTTAATTTGATAATTTGTGATCGAGAAGTAAATTGTGACTTATAAAGTTTATGATTTGTGATTGTGAGTCTATGACATTTTATGATTGTGACTAGTATGTAAATGTGACCATAAACCGTATGTTATACCTTAATTAGTTAATTACCTAATTTTTGAAAAAAATTCACAAATTTGTCAAATTTGAAAGTATGTCTTTAAATATTGGTAGTTATATATTTTCCCTTAAAAAATTAGTAACATGGTTCAATCATTCTATAAGTACAAATATTTTGACAAATAATATTTGACGTGACATCATTGAAAGATGGAAAAAAAAAAATAGGTCAATCAAGTTCGATCGCGTCAATTTCAATATCAATTCTGTCAAAGTTTACATGTACTTCAGTACTTGGGAGTTTTATTGAAAAGCCAACTGATGACTTGACCATTGCAATAAACTCTAAAATCTAAATACACGCCTACATGCTCGCACTACTTGCAAGGCAGTTAAATCGTGGAAGCCCATTTTAGTCATTTCATCATCCAAGACCGCTCGGCTCATTTCAAGTTCTCACGAGGCAAAAGGGTATTCTCGTACTTTCCCTCTTGGGTACTGTTTGGGCTACAAAAGAAGTAAAAAACACCATGTGCTGCTGCTTCTTTTGTTTGTCAATGAGTGTTTGTGGGAGCTCTTTTTAGTAACAAAAATATTTCACTAGTGTCATGTTTTCCGTAAAAAGGAAAAAAAAAATAAAAAAAGTTATTTAATATACGATATTAACTATTAAGTATAGAGATAGACATTTTAACTGAAAACAAACCTTCAGAATTCGATTGATTCCAAAAATAAATAAATAAATTAGGAATCTCGAGAAACGGTCCAAATTTATTCTTGATCCTTGAATAGGTTCGACTCTGGAATCAAATTTATCATTTTTTATAAGTTTTAAATTTTTACAATTTATGCATCCTAACCTTATCCGATCCAATAAATAGCAAGTTTGCAAGACACATATGCACTTTAGTTGCTAAGCACACAACTACAACCAAAATTGGATGCTAGCCTATTTGATAGTGTTGAAATATGTATTTTATGTTATATATAATTCTTTTACGTATATAGTTCATTAGTTCTACTAGATATTAAAAAATAATTTGCATTGTCCACTCACAATTTTTCAATAAAAATATTATGGATATAATCAAATTTGAATCGATGGTTTGAGTTTGGATTTCATTATAGTAATAATTGGAACTGAATGATTTATGAAATATCATAAGTTTTAACGGGTGGTTCTGAGTATTCAAATATTTGAACCGACCCACCGTAAGCTCAGACCTAAGTAACATGTTTGGCAAGTTTTTAACTTATTGAGATCATGGCATAACGACCAAACAAGGCGTTATTCACTCAACTGTCTTTTCCTCTCACGCTGAAAGCAGTGTATTACCCACGGGACCCACTTCCCATCCTTCTTTCGCTTTATGCTGTCCTTTTGTTTGAAATCAAAGTCGACCGAAAAGACTAAAAACACCTATCCTTCCCAGTTAATTACTAGGCAACCCATTTCCTTATATTTGCTTCTCAGTGCGAGAAATTTTCATTTCTTCAATCGAAGAGAAAAATTATAGAGAGATGGCTACAGGCGGAGTTTACAGGAACGGCTCAAATAAGGCACTGAATCTCCGTACATCATCTTCCTTCAAATCGAAACTTCCGGTATCGAATGTCCGCCGCAGCATCCCCGGAGGAGCCACAGACTCCGGTGAGTTAAGCAATTTTATTACTTAAGAGATTCTATCCGCGATCTGAATGTTGACGAGCAGAAATGCGAGAAGCAACTCTCGTACTTGATTGATTGAACTTGAATTGTAGTTCGCGTTGGAGATTTTTTTTAGTCGTTCAACTTGGAGCCTGTGAGAAAATGTGGTTTGAATAAGTCTCTGTTTTTTAACTGCGGATTTAATTAGACTATGTGGTTGTTAATTTCTTTATCGTAAGCTGTATGATGTATCTGTACATAAGTCATAACCTCTAGTAGTACTTGTACTCCATGATTATTTATTGAATTTAGGGGACGTTCAACAACCTTATTGAATGTCATGGAGTGGCTGGTAAAATTGTGATTAAGACAGAAAATTAATATCAAGGATCAAATTAAAATTTGTCAATGTAGGTTATAAACAAAGTTTCTCTCTCCCTTTTCGCCTTTCCTTCATCGTTACTGCTTCCCAAAAACCCTGTTGATGAGAGCAAGCCTCGAGAACTTTCCAATACATGTCCGTTCACTTGTCAATCTCGTTTGGAGATATGCAATATTTTTTGGGGTGTCATGTTGGAAGAAAATATTAATTGTACAAACACGTCTGCTAGAAATGTGAGAGTTCATTTGTCAAATATAATAGTTATTGATTGTGTATTGCTTAAAAACATACAATCTTGATGAGATTTTTCATGTTAAGACTCTGAAACGTCAATAGTTAATACAGATCACGAACATTTATTTTGAAACTCTAATTGAATATAGGTTTTTGCTTGTTTAAATCATATAAATTTTATCCCAAGGGGTTTGATATTAGATTCAATTCAATGCAAATATAGTTTCAGCTGAATTGGTAAAGTCCAAGGGAGTGCAATGGTCTCTAATGAATTCCATAATGAAGCATTGTCACTGCTGTAAACTGCTTATTGTTTTTGTGTGAAGTTGAGCTATAGAACTTCTAATCTTTGTTCCCCCCCGAAATCAATGGAAATTTGATTTAGTATATTTTGATGGTGTCGGACAGTTTCCGGAAGAGTTCGAGTCGCTGTAAGATTGCGACCTCGAAATGCTGAAGAAATGGCAGCAGATGCAGATTTTGCTGATTGCGTGGAGTTGCAGCCTGAGGTTCATAGCACTAATTCCCATTTTTAACATCTCCATAGATAGACCTTTCATCTTCACACTTTTGATGTAGTCCTACGATTAAATAGATCCCTTGTGATACCATTGTTCACTTTTTTGCTTACAGCTTAAAAGGTTGAAACTTCGGAAAAACAATTGGGATTCAGATACCTATGAGTTTGATGAGGTTCTTACTGAGTATTCATCACAGAAGCGTGTCTATGAAGTTGTTGCCAAGCCTGTTGTCGAGGTGTGTTTTTTGAGGCATTTTATTTTTTTAACCTCTGGGGACTTGGTTCTTATGACATGGTAATATTCGGCTTCCAATTTGTTTGAGGTTGTGGTTGAAATTTAACTGCCAATTTCAATGTATTGCACATAGGAGTATAATACATAATAGTTGGAGAAAATTCCTTGTGAAGTATATTCTATTGAGTCAGCCACGTCTGTTTGCTGTCATGAGCTAAATTTTTATTTAAAAAGGGCTGAAGCTACGGTGTTCTATAGCCAAACTGTTTCTTATCCTTCAAATGGTGGCTGTGATCCTGCAAAATTGTCCAACCAATCAATGTTCTGCATTCAGCGTTGGACTAAATTTGATTAATCTTCTCTACGACAATCATAACTGATGAAGTTCGCCTAATTATTCTTACATTATTTTAACTTTTTACACAAATGTTCAAGAATTAAAATTTTCCTAATTTTAAATTCCAAAGGTCAGAAGATGGGTCTTTCTATGTCCTTGATGGGTTGGGGACATGACCCGTGCATGTAAAAAAAAAACATTGGACATGTCACATGTATACTTCCAATTGGACGGGGGAGAGACTTCATCCAATTAGGTGACATGAGCAAACCCATTTGGGTTCAGCTATCCAGTTTCCAATACTGGTAGGAAGTCATGACTGATTGACCAAGAATGGTGGCAGGAGACCTACCAAAGCAAGTAGGCCATGAGGCATTGTCTCTTACAATCACCTAGTTGAGGACGAGCTAACATAAACACAGTCTAGGCGAGATAAACCCTCAGACATCCAATTAAACTACACCTGACCATGATTGCACAAACCAATATGAGGTAGTACTGAATAGATGACTTGAAGCAGAACGTCAGGAGTGGAAATTGAATACAAACAATGCTAAAATTAGTAAGGAACACAACCTTCTTAGCCAATCTTTGTTCACTACTAGAGAACGTGCCCATCATGTGGGGGACCACCTCCTCTGCATAAGCAGTTCCAAGTCCTCGCAAATATTGGTGCTAACCTCGCTCTTATACACACAAAAAAGTTATCTTGAGCCCTTTTTCTGCAAGGATTTATGCTTGATCTCATGAATACTTGATTGTCAAGTGGAGACACGACAATGCTTCTAGCTCATTTCAGCTCGAAGCTGTCCACATCATCAATTGTAGGTTTTTAGCTTCTACACGCCACTTGTCAAGCAGGACTCATCTAGGCGTGTTGGAGTTGTGCCCTTCACGTGTCGGAGATGTCTGAGATATATTAAAAAGGGGAACACCACATGGCACCGGAGTGTACATGGTGTGTTGGTCTAAGAGAATCTCCAATGCTAATGTTGGATTAAGCTAAAAAGGTTGCCTCATAAATTAAAATAGACAATATCTATAAAAGTTCCTCTCCAATTCAACATGTCTAAGGCTATGTCTAGTTGACTTGACAAGAAAAAAGTAGATATTGTCAAGATGACAGTCTAAATGTAGAGTCTCTTCTAAATGAAATGAGTCACCATAATTTAATCTCTCTCTCTCTCACTCCCATTTAATTTTTTCTCACTTTACATTTTTGCTTCCTAATTAAATATAATTAAATATACATTAGGAGATGATATTTTAATTATAGACGAAACTCATTGAAGATGAAATTTGAACTAGTCCATCTATTCTCTAGACATTAATGCCATGCAGAACACAAACCTTTCTATTTAGATGTCATTGTGCCACATAGATTGTAATTCATAAAATGCATTGTAGATGCTTGAATATATGTCAGATATAGAGATATTCTACCATAGGAGTGTCAGTGCTTCACAAATGTTGCAATGAACTCGTACAAAAAAGTGGGACTATGATTGCATATGTTCATACTCACATTGTCCATATTATAGGATATTAGACAATTGATAATAATGATACTTTGAGACTTGACACAATTCACAATGCTTCTTCTAATGTGCTGCATGTAATACAAGGGGGTAGTAATACATGTAAGATTATGTTAATGCTCAAAACTGGGATACAAATTGTATTATTAAAGGAGTCAGACTCAAACAGCATGGTTTATAGCGTGCAATTACATGGAACTGTTCATGATACACTTGGACCTTTATGTTGATAGATTATTAGATTTGCAGAAAAATTTGAGTTTATACTTAGTTTTGGCCTCAATTACATATCATTCATATTCTACCTGTTATAAAACTGAGTTTTTTTAGTCGTTTCCCTCTTTCCCAGAGTGTTTTAGATGGTTACAATGGGACAGTGATGGCTTATGGTCAAACTGGCACTGGAAAGACATATACTCTTGGACGGCTTGGTGATGAAGATACCTCTGCTCGTGGTATAATGGTGCGCTCAATGGAGGATATACTTGCGAATATCTCTCCTGAGACTGATTCTGTTTCAGTCTCATACTTGCAGGTTGCTATGTACTTTCCATACAAATAAATAATTGTGTCACCATTGTTAATTTGTTTATTTTATTTGGTCCTGCTCTAGAAATTTTTTAGAAATTGAATGGTAATTTTAATGTTAATCTAGAATTACTGGTATATGTGCAGATATATATGGAAACCATCCAGGATCTCCTAAATCCAGCAAATGATAATATTCTCATTGTCGAAGATCAAAGAACTGGTGATGTTTCATTACCAGGAGCAACTGTCGTGGAGATCCGTGACCAGCAAACTTTCATCGAGCTCTTACGCTTGGGGGAAAATCATAGGATTGCTGCTAATACTAAGCTGAATACCGAGTCTTCCCGCAGTCATGCCATTCTCATGGTAAATGAATGTCACATGATTTCTTATTATTTTTTATCTGTAACATTCATATTATGTATCTTTTCACGCTGTTATGTGAAATTATTTCGTAGCTTGTCTGGTCAAACAAGTCGTGGTTTAATGCAGGTACAATTGAAGAGGACTGTCTTGGGAAGAGAAGATGATTTTTCTCCTGAAAATGAAAATCGCTCTCATTCAGTTGGTAATTTTAAGCCGTCCATCTTACGAAAAGGCAAATTAGTTGTTGTAGATCTTGCTGGTTCTGAACGTGTTCACAAATCAGGTGCGTATGATACTTTGAACTTACTATTATAACAATTTGTTTGCATTTTTTTTTCCTTATTTTAGTTGAAGAATTTGATACACAACATTCATTTTTTCCTTTTAATTTGTATGCTTGTTTAATAAGCTCGAATAGATTCAGAATCTACAAGTCAACCAATATTTGCTTGTACTTGCTCTGCAAAATTCTAATGTGGGTTTTTTGTCCATTCAATCAACACAAAACTCAGTTTTAAGCCTTCTGTGGTGAATCGTGTAACTAACATGAGTTTGACTTGTATTGATGCGCAGCTGGATGGTGAAAAATAACATAGTAGTATGATAGCTTGACTTTGTGTTGATCAGGCAAAATTACTTTAGATGTTTGAGTTTTTCCCCTTGGAATGGAGAGGTGGAGGTTGTGCCTGGAAAGTAAAGGCATTTAAACATATATGTTAAATTTCTTGAAATAGTTTAGACCATACTACTCCCATATACCTGTGCCAGGTTGTCGAAGACCTTAGAACCAGTTTGTAAAAAGACCTGTGAAACCCTTTGAAGTATATTTCCAAGCATTTACACATATTCCAATAAGCTTTTTGGTGTGTTGAAGGCATGTATCCCATGAAATTTTATTACCATAAACCTAAGTTATAAAAATCTTTAGTTCTGGAACATTATGTCTTTATATTTCTTCGTGTTAGTGTCTCTTTCATGTTTCTTTGTGTTAACATGTTAAAAAATGTAAAATCTACCTCATCTTGGCTAGATCAGAAACCATCTCAGAAGATGCACAGACCATTAGTGTTTTTGTGTTTACTATTTGTTAATGCAGCTTTGCTTCAATTGTGTTATGAATGACAACTTTAATCTGAGACAATTTATGAATGTTTCTTGAAGGAAGTGAGGGACACATGCTAGAAGAAGCCAAGTCAATAAATCTCTCACTTAGTGCTTTAGGAAAATGCATTAATGCATTGGCTGAAAATAGTGCTCATGTCCCAATTCGAGACTCAAAGCTTACAAGATTGCTTAAGGATTCATTTGGAGGTGAGGTTATATGTTTGTTTTCATCACCTCTAGATCAACTTTGAAATGGAATTGGTCTTCGTTGGATCTTGAGCAATTATTAATGACAGTTTCTTGGGTTAGTATTTTTCAATTTTTAATGACCTTTTCTTTGAAATGGACTTGCATTTGCTCTTATGCTGCAGGCACGTCTAGAACCTCATTAGTTGTAACAATTGGTCCATCTCCACGCCATCGTGCAGAAACTGCGAGTACCATATTATTTGGACAAAGGGTGAGCTATAATAGTTAGAAATTAATGAATGCAGTGCAAAGTAATGAACCAAAGTTGCTGCATCCTTGTAATTTTTAAGAGATGAACTTTGAATTTTTATATTAATATAAAAATATATTCAGTCATCACTTACCATCTATTGCAGGCTATGAAGGTGGAGAATATGTTGAAGATAAAGGAAGAATTTGATTATAAGAGCTTGTCTAAAAGACTTGAGATAGAAATGGACAAACTCATTGCAGAAAATGAAAGACAGCAAAAAGTTTATGAAAATGAGGTTGAGAGAATCAGGTTAGAAGCACAGAAACGCATTACTGATGCTGAAAGGAACTGTGCTGAATTGTTAGAGGTACTTGCATATCAAATACTCCTTGAAACTACTACATATTTTCTATTATAATCACATGAATGTTTGATCATAACCACAAACATTGACAATACTCCATTGAAACTACTGCAGATTTTCTATTATAGTTACATAATCGTTTGTTGATCATAGGCAAAAACTTTGTCATGTAGTTGAGTTTAACCTAGATATTTTCATCTTGCTAATGGAAATTTCACATCAAGAGTGGAGTATTATCATTTAAATACTGAATCTCTATTTTCACTGCTTGAATATGTGACAATTTGTTTATAAAAAGAATATCAAATAACTCATTTTGATATTAGCTGAAGGCATCGAAGTACCTAAAATGCCCTCATAGTTCATACTGATATTCCACTTAGCTAAGCTGATAACCACTTTTCCGTTTTCTCATAACAGTACATCATCTGGCCAAAATTGACTTGAGAACCACAAAATGAAGAAATGTTTTGAAATATATGGTTGATGCATTCTAAATATTTGACAAAGTCATGGAGTAAAAGTTACATAAATATTATAGTAAGACTACTAAGATGTTAGAAGCATCTTACGTGTAACGGAAGCTTATTAGAATTATCAAATACAGGAGTACAGATCTCTTCATACTCTACTAAATATCGTGATATGTTCAGTTTAATTTTTCATTTTCCCTTGTAGGAGGAGAAAGTGAAATGTCAGATGGGTTACATGGAGTCAATTCAGAAGCTTGAGGAGAAGTGGAGTGTCAATCAACAAAAACGTGTCGCTAATGGAGAGGTGGTCTAGCTTTGTAACTATTTTCTTTTATATCCCAATGTTTACCACCATTTTACGCTGTCATACTGCTAACCTCTCTGCTTGGCCAAGCATGCTGGAATTACAATAAACCGTCTTATATAATTCGAATATAATGTTAAAGACTTTTTGTGAGGTAAAAGGATGAGATAATTCTTAGAGCTTGTTTTGCAGACTTTTCCAAGTGAAAAGTGGTTATTTGGAGAACGTGTGGTTAAAAAGCGGGGGAAAATTGTGGGTCCCATAGAATGTGTGGCTCATTTTTGAGGAAAAATGGTTTTGAAAAAATCTGTGCCAAACAAGGCTTTAAGGATGCAAAGACTGGAAGGAAAAGTTGGAAGCTCAGAGAAGAGAAAACGATACCCTATACTTTTACATTGGTTCAACTTTTAACCAAGAATAGGGTAGGATGAAGTGCATCATTCTGTTCCTTGTTTAGGATTTTTCCCTTTGCTTCTTGTCTCTTCGTTTGTGTGTTGGGTGAGGTGTAGGATAGCTTAGAAATGGAATTTTTTTTACGATTTTACTAGAGGATATCTTAAAAATGACAATTCAATTCCTATGTTAAGTGCGTGCAAATACATTCTATTAGTACTCAATTTATTTCCTCAACACTAAATTCAGGCCCTGTTTGAGCCCCATTTTTGGAGGAAAATAGGTTTTGAAATAGTGATTTTTTTTTTTGGAGAATGTGGTTAAAAAATAGGGAAAAAATTTGGGTTTACGTGTAAAATTATTTTATGGAGAAAATGTGGTTGAAAATGAGTTTTAGAAAAAATGAGTTTTGGGAAAATTGGAGCTCAAACATAGGCTCAATGTTGCAAAAGCAACACACACTGCTATTTTTTTTTTTTTTTTTTTNAATTGTGTATTTTTTTTTTTTTTAAGGTTCACAGGGACTCTGGCAATGATGAGGTTAAGGAGTTGAAAGCATTGCTTCAAAATGAAATTTGTCTTCGGAAGGCAGCTGAAGAAGAAAATAAGAACCTCAAACTTCAGCTGCTTAAATTTTCGAAGGCAGAGGTATGGTTTTAAATGAATTTTAGTATTTTGTGACAGCATTACATGATTCCTTGCAATAATTTGGATCTGGATTTTACAACTGATAAAATATAACTGATTGAAATCATGTAGTTGGCAGGTGGAAGCACCGATATTATGAACCTTCAGGAAATATTGGAGGAGGAGAGTCGTCAGAAGAAGAAACTTGAAGAAGAAGTGAGAGCTTTAAGAAGTCAATTGTCTCAGTTGTCTACTGAAGCTAATCAGGTATGTTCTTTATGGAGGTGTACTTATTATGTGATCCGGACTATCTGATTCTCACCATATACATTAATGTCGATTTCAGCCTTTTACAGACTTTGGTGCATCTATGACCTATTATAATAATAGGCTTCGACTTTAGGCCCCTTTTTGGTTTAGATAACAAATTTAGATTTCTAGTAGATATTGATAAAATTTGATGGAATATGTGATTGAAAGGTTGATAAAAGTTTTGGGTCCCATGAAATGTGAGGTTGAAAATGAGTTTGAGAAAAAGTAAGTTTTGAAAATGGAGGCCAAACAGGGGGCTAAGATTATTTGATAGTGCAAAATGATCGATGAGCACTGATGTTATATGTTTTGAGTTTTATCTCACCTCTGAAAAGGTTATAGCTACTAGACCTGATCAACACACCAGGGTGTTTGACAGGGGGAACATACTAGATTACAACTTTTTGTGATTGCCTAAGAATTTTTTTTTATTCATGAGCGTGTATGCATACTCATGTAGACTGTAGTTTAACTACACCAAATCGTGATATTATGTTCACAGAGTAGAAGCTATCTTGAGAGAGGCAGAAATGGAAACACTGCTGGTCTAGATTGCCTATCTCCACTAAATCATCTACAGTCTAGAGACAGTAGTAATGGAGAAAGAGCATCGATTGTGAACCTTCACGAACAAGGTGCCAAACTGCCAATTAGTATATGCACAACTCTTGTGTCATTTTTAATATTCTCTTTGAGCACCAACTAATCTGCCTATCTATCTGACAGTTGGATTGCAAAAGATTTTGTCATTGCTCGAGTCAGAAGACGCTAATGTACGAATACATGCTGTAAAAGTGGTGGCCAACTTGGCAGCTGAAGGTGTTCGATTTCCCGTGCTCTCACCTTCCTAAAACTTCCGTTCTGTTTGATGCTTCATTGTTTCTTCTTATTTTTTTCGTAACAAATTATATTTAGAGACTTGATCAACTGTCCTAACTTTTTCCCTTTTTGACACTAATCATGAAAATGAATGTATATTTAAGTACAGTGACTAGTTTTAAAAATGTTTCTACTCTGTAATGTTCTTACTGTTTTTGCAGTCACGGTTATTTCTTAAATAATCTCTCAATTACTTGTTACACATTCTTGAATGACTTTTGATTCACTATTGCTCAGTGCCGTTTCACATTACACCGCAAGAGCTGATGTGTGCACACTATGTGTTCTACAGAAGCAAATCAGGAAAAGATAGTTGAAGCTGGAGGTCTCACTTCATTGCTGATGCTACTTAGAAGCTACGAGGATGAAACTATTCGCAGGATTGCAGCTGGTGCAATTGCCAATCTGGCAATGAATGGTAATTTATTCATTATTTTCTTTCTAACTTCTTTCTTCATTTTTACCTTTTCATATTTTTGGGCTGGGGAATGGTGCCCTTTTCAGTTAAATGATGTATTATTTGGAGCTACATCTCGAGTCATTTTTGAGAATAATATCTTTTCTTCTTGTTCAGAGGCCAATCAAGAGCTTATAATGGCTCAAGGAGGAATTTGTCTACTAGCAATGACAGCTTCCGATGCTGAGGATCCACAGACTCTTCGAATGGTTGCTGGAGCCTTAGCTAATCTGTGTGGCAATGGTATGATTATTTGATTTTGTAGTTCGACTCTCAATAAATCTAGCCTTTTTTGTCTCAATCCTTAGTCTTTGTACCCATGGCATTGCAGATAAACTACAAATGAGGCTAAGATCTGAAGGTGGCATCAAAGCTTTGTTAGGAATGGTGAGATGTAGACATCCCGATGTTCTCTCTCAAGTTGCACGTGGTATTGCAAATTTTGCTAAGTGTGAATCCAGGGTATCTTCTCAAGGTAAGTTATTCAGCAGTTCTGTCCACAAGAGCATGTTTGGACACCAAGGTCTTATCTTATAAGCACTTGGGCCCTCAAAAATGTGTTGACAAAGATAAGCCAGTTGTAAGACCCACACCTCGTACACAAATAAGTAAGGAAGATAATAATTATTCGGTCATCCACTTTGTGGGTCGCAGTGCTTATAGCATAGAAGCTTATTTGCCAAACAAGGCCATAGTTTCCTCTTTATGATGTGGTTATTCGTTTTATCATTTACCATTTTGAAAAACCGTATTATAAATGAAATTATCATACGGAAGGTTTTTTCCCGACTATTCTCTATAGAAAAAAAAGAACATTTAGAAAGTTGGCAGGATACCATGTTTTCCTGAAAATTGAAGCTCATGTTAGTATGAACTGTGTGTGTTGGAGAAATGTCTGTTAATATATGCATCATTAATAAGGTGAAGGATTATGGTGTATTGTGATTCTCATGATAATGCGACAATATTAGGCACAAAACCTGTGCGATCTCTCTTGATAGAAGACGGTGCATTGCCATGGATTGTACAAAATGCGAACAATGAAGCATCGCTTATCAGACGTCATGTTGAACTTGCACTCTGCCACTTGGCACAACACGGTAATTCTCTTTATGAATGAAAAACCTATATTTGTGGTTCCCAAACGTATTGTAAACTGAAGATTTCTCTTTTACATCATTTTCCAGAAGTGAATGCAAAAGACATGATTAGTGGTGGAGCCCTTTGGGAGCTCGTTCGTATTTCACGTGATTGCTCTCGTGAGGACATTAAAGCACTTGCTCGCCGAACTCTGACTTCAAGTTCAACCTTTGTAGCTGAAATGCGCCGCTTGCGAATTGAGGTTTAATTATTAGCTTTATTTTGTTGTTTGTGTTGCTAGCCTTGGAAGTTCTTGGGAGTGCCTTCCACAGCCCATAAAAAAGCTGGCTTAAAAGAGGTGATAGCTTCTGCTAGAAAAGAGGGCCGTCAGATTATGTAGTTTATGTTTAATCCTTATCTGTAGTCGATTGTCAGTTCCTGCATTAAATATTCTTATTTTTTGGTGGGGGAATCACCAATATACGGTTGCTTCAGCTTCAATTTTGTAAAAGTTTATTGCTCTATTCATGAGCTGTATATAAGAAGATGATGAAATTATTTAATTTTGTTCGTTCCAAAGCACGTTTTAATATATTAATCAGATTCCTTGGAACACATTATGCGAGACCAGAGATGAGCTTCTTCGTGAGCTTTTTGAGTGTAGTTTGAAGACTGAACCCAGCAAAGTTCAAGCCTAAAGATAGCATATTCAGCATTTTCACGTTTATTGACCAATTCTTGAGGTCGACTATTTTTAACACATTTATTCAATTAAATATTAACTATTTTACATTAAAAAAATTTGCTTCCCAACATAATATGGGGTATAATATAATTTATTATTCCTTTTGGAAATGGAAATACAAGAAAATAATGTGCAAATATCTTCAAAGCTCAAATTAGACTTATAATTCAAGAATCAAGCTTGACCATTTCTTGAACTTCATCAAATTATGTTATACACAAATGAGTTCTAGCAACATATTAAAGATCGGTTTTCAAAGCTTGGTTGAGCAAAACTCGAGAAAATATTTTAGATCCAAAACTTTCGACTGATATATGGAATATTCACATGTAACTCAGTAGTTTTGGTGTAAAATCCAGTCCTCTACCACAATTTTGAGTTTTGTTTTTGAATCGTCGCACAAACGGCCACCTAAATATAATCTAAAAATACTTAATGGATGATTCGCTACAAGAATTTTATGTTTTCCCTACAAAATTTATATGTAAGGAAAGGTTCGTATTTGTGGGAAAAAAGTTTTGCAAAAGAAAAAAATTTGTAGGCACATTTGTGGGGCAAATGTCGATAGAATAGATAAAAGACGACAAATTTTTAAAATTTGTGGGCTAAAGTTTTTCCTTACGAACTCTTTGGAGACACAATTCATCGCGAAATTTTCCCACAACAAAATCATTCATCGGCTAAAGATACTTTTGTCCACAAAACAATTTCGTTTTTCCCTACAAATTATGTTGTGGTAACTAAATCATGTTTCTCCCCCACAAATAATATTTGGTGTAAAAAGAATATTTGTGGCAACATTGTACAGATTATTTTGTTAGCTAAATCTTATTTTTCTCTACAAATAATTTTTCGTGGAGAAAGCATATTTGTATACTATCATGAAAGAATTCATAGGGAGTTTTTAAATTGTTTTTATGCCCCCGTTTGACACTCATTAATTTTTCATTCCCATTCTCATTATTTATTTCAACCACACATTCTCCAAATAAAATAATATTACATACAAATCAAAAACTTTTTATCACTTTTCCACCACACATTCTCACATCAATCACTATTCCAAAATTTCTTTCTCTTAAAAATGGGTTTCAAACAGGGGCAGTTTCAAAATTCAAAGTCAAATTTCTGTCTTAGTTAATCAAATTTCTGTCTTAGTTAATAATATTCCGCACCCTACCCCACCCCACCGCACCGCACCGTACCGCACCGTCAGCATCCACATCCACTCATCGCCAACATTCACCTGCTAACATCCACCTTGTCGACGACGAACGAACATCGCCGACGACTGGCCATCTTCATTCACGACTCAGCAGGTATAATTTAAAATTCAAAAACAACTCTTTATGTATGAAATCTGGTTAATTGAATTTTTGACCTATTCGGATAACCTAGGTCGACGAAATCAATTACACGCGACCATCTCTCTTAGATGTGTGACATGTGACCTGAGCCATTGGACAGTGACCAAATCTCTTAAGTTCGTGACATGTGATCTATGCTCTTGACATGTGACTAATGATTTGATTCAATGGCCCGTGAACAAATCTCTTGGGTCTGTGACCATTTTTTTTTTAAATTCGTGACCTATGCATTTTGACATGTGCCCTATTATATGTGACCATGACCCGATCCAATGATAGGTGAACAAATCTCTTGAATTATGACATGTGATCTGATTCAATGGCATTTAATTAAATATCTTGAATCTGTGACCTATGTATTTTGACATGTGAATTGTGAACTTTAACATATCACATTTGGTCACATAAATTTAATCGCTATGACCAACCCCAACCCCAATCCAGCACCTGTAAGGCTGGACCCAAAAACCAAAAATCGCAAAATCGACCCAACCCAACCCGAAACGGGTCGGTTTAAATTAAAAACGGGTCGAGTCAGGTTTTAAATTACTATAAAATAATTTGGATCGGGTCGGGTCGGTTGGAGGTGTAAACCCAGTTAAACCGACCCAACCCAATTTAAAAACCCTAGCCCCTCCCTTCCTTCTTCAAAACCAGTGCCTCTGAGACCTGAATCCACGTAGCTGATGCTCACATCGTGAAATCGTCTGCGTCAAACTCCTCTGAATCCACATAGCTAATGCCCTAGCCAGCTCCTCAGTCTTTCACTCTCTTCTCTCGCCTAAAAATCAAGAATTTCTTTAATGTAAGGACATTTTTTCTTTTCTTTTTCTTTGTTATTTTGATCTTTTTATTGTTTCAATCTAAGATCCTCGTCTTTTCTTTCTGCGC
>CAIGRF010066154.1:2138-20049 GCA_903798235.1 Fraxinus ornus
TATTTTCATACTTCTTAATTGATTTTTTTTCCCGGCGGATCTAGCACGGGCGGCTGCCCCGGCTGGCCGGGTGCTGGATCCGCCCCTGCTTTCAGATTGATTGGGTATCAATGTGGAAATCTGTTAAGTTTTGATACCCAATAAATCCCGGACAATAATGTTAAACAGTTTATAATATATTTCATAGGCCTCGACCGATTAGTGAAATAATTATCAATACAACCAATTTTTATGCTCGACCTGAAAGCAACGTGGGTTACTAATAGCAACTTAATTTGTTAATGTTATCTTGGCCCAAACTCACTTGTAGGATGGCTTTCTTGTGTCTTTACCCATTACCTTGCATATCTTGGCCCAATTTATGATATAACCTAACTTATATATACCCATTATCATAGTGTTGGAAATGTGTGTGAGCTTTGTGTTGTGAAGAGAAAATTGTGGCTGCTTCTCATCTTCTTCTTCTTTGTGCCTTTTGTTGTTTTTCTTTGCCTTTGTGGCTTGCAAATCACCACCATAACCTTGTACATTTGTGGGTGAAAAAGGAAGAAAGCAACCATAAGTGAATACAAGTTGTGGGTAATAGTTTTAATTGATTGTTTGATATCGATTAATAAGTTGAAATTGGGCCCAGATTCCACAAATTGAAGGTCCATTCTACGAGACTACCAAAGAAACTACAAAAAGCTGCTCAAGAGGTAGATCAAGCAAAGGCACTTGCTCAAATGACTCGTGAAGAACTTAGGAAGGTGAAGGAGGAAGCTGAACAAGCAAAAGCTAGAGCAAGTACCATGAAGAGTCGATTATGTGCAACACAAAAGGAAATAGAAGTGACAATGACTTCTGAAAAGTTGGCATTAGCAGCTATTAGTGCATTGCAAGAGAGTGAATCAGCTCAAAGGACCACCAATGAGGATTCAAGAACTGGAGTAACACTTTTTTTAGAAGAATATTACAAGCTTAGCAAGTGGGCCCACGATGCCGAAGAGCAGGCTAACATGTGGGTGGCTACTGCTATTACCCAAATTGAAGTAGCCAAGGAGTCCGAGTTGAGAAGCTTGACAAAGCTCAAGAAAGCCAACCGAGAGATGGCAGAAAGAAAAGATGCCTTGGAAATTGCATTGGAAAAGGATGAGAAAGCCAATGAAGGAAAGTTGGGTGTAGAACAGGAGTTGAGAAAGTTGAGGGCTGAGCATGAGCAAAGAGGGAAAGCTGGTGAATCTGTTCCAGCAGTCATGAATCCAAATAAAAGATCGAGTGAAAGCTTCGAGGAGAGAGAAGAATCGAAAAGTTTTTCCACACCGATCCTTCTACACTCCAATATAGGCCAAGTCCAAAAACATATTCCAACAACACAGAAATCAAGTCCTCTCCAGCAACAAGAGTCACAAAGAAAGAAAAAATCATTCTTCCCACGAATCTTCATGTTCTTGGTCAAAAAGAAGGTACATGCGTCTAAATCATCATAATCCTCTGTTCATACACCAGAAATGTAAGTAATTTTATATTTACTGTGGCTGTGTTCGGCTTCATATTGTTGTTTGGTGTTCCTAGATGATCTGGTGAGTACATTTTAGCTGAATCTCTATACTGTACATGCTGTGTTAGAATTTGGTATGGAAGGAATTAATTTGCCTTAATGTTAACAAACGTACATCATCCCTATATAATACAACCAGGAATCAAAGTGCTAATCTAGGAAAGAAAATAACAATTGCACAAGGAAATAATCTCTGTAACATATTGTAATATTTATTTCCATGAAGATGGTAACGTCCTTCAATACGCCCCCTCAAGTTGGAGCATGGAGATCTGTAATGCCCAACTTGCGAGTGAAATGCTGAAAAAGATCCTTCTCGAGAGCCTTGGTAAAAATATCAGCTAGTTGGAACTGGGCAGAAATGTGCGTAGGAAGAATGAATCCAGAAAGGTACTTTTCATGCACAAAATGGCAATCATGTTCAATATGTTTGGTGCGCTCATGAAAAATAGGATTGCGAGTGATGTGAAGAGCAGCCTCATTATCACAATAGAGCAAAATACGTTGTGGATGGACAACAACGAGATCACGAAGAAGAAATTTGAGCCAGACAAGTTCGCAAGTGGTCATAGCCATTGCACGGTACTCAGCTTCGGCAGAAGAACGAGAAACAACTGTTTGTTTCTTTGTGTGCCAAGAGATGGGACTGGTGCCAAGGGTAATGAAAAACCCAGTCGTGGAGCGACGAGTGGTAGGGCAACTGGCCCAATCAGAATCTGAGAATGCAGTGACCTGGAGATCACACTGAGCTGAGTAGAAGAGGCCATGCCCTAGAGACCCCTTGAGGTAACGGAGAACATGAAGTGCAGCCTGGATATGCGAATCCCTAGGATTTTGCATGAATTGACACAACAAATTAACAGAGAAGGAGATGTCTGGGCGAGTGATAGTGAGGTATAAGAGTCGACCCACTAACCGTCGATAAGTACTGGGATCAGATAGAAGAGTACTATCATCAGGTGTAAGCTTCAAATTCTTATCCATAGGAAAGGCAGCTGGTCGTGAACCTAAATGGCCAGAGTTAGCAAGGATATCTAGGGTATACTTTCTCTGATTGATAAAAATGCCAAGAGGTGATCGAGCAATTTCAAGACCAAGAAAGTACTTCATGGTGCCCAAATCCTTGATTTTAAACATGTTATCAAGAGATGATTTGAGGATAGTAATAGCATAGAGGTCATTGCCTGCAACCAAAATGTCATCAACATAAACTAGGACAACAGTGAAAGATGAGCCAATAGTTCGAGTAAAAAGAGAGTGATCGACTGCAGATTGAATGAAACCAT
This sequence comes from Fraxinus ornus, assembly GCA_903798235.1. Taxonomy (NCBI): domain Eukaryota; kingdom Viridiplantae; phylum Streptophyta; class Magnoliopsida; order Lamiales; family Oleaceae; genus Fraxinus; species Fraxinus ornus. The sequence continues at coordinate 4,965 of CAIGRF010066154.1, forward strand.
CAGATAACAACACAGATGAGAGTTTAGAGTACCAATTACGTAAAGCCTGCTTAAGACCATAAAGAGATTTAAGTAGGCGACAAACACGGGTCTCCCCCTCTCGACCATAACCAGGGGGAAGTGTCATGTAAACCTCTTCCTTTAAATCACCATGAAGAAAGATATTATTGACATCAAGCTGATGGAGATGCCAATTACGGGCAGTAGCAATAGCCAAAACACAACGAATAGTAACAAGTTTTGCCACGGGGGCAAAAGTGCCATGGTAATCTTGCCCTTCAACCTGAGTATAACCTTTGGCCACTAAGCGAGCCTTTTACCATTCAATCGAACCATCTGCATGAAGTTTAGTTTCAAATACCCACTTGCAACCAATGGCCTTCTTACCAGGGGGAAGGGGTGTAAGGAGCCAAGTGCTATTAGCCTCAAGAGCTTGAATCTCAGGCCTCATAGCATCACACCAGTGGGAATGCTTAGCGGCTTGAAAATAGCGAGTGAGATCAGACGATTGAGATAGAGCAGATAAAAAAGCAAAGTGATTAGGAGAGAATTTATGATATGAAACAAAATTAGAGAGGGGATGAACCGTACCTGAAGACGAGATCGGAGGGGCATCATGCGTAACGGATGAAGATGATGGCAAAGTCGGACAGATAGTCGGCAAGGTAAGTAGGATGATGTATAGTACGACGCGAGCGAGTAACAAGAATGGTAGGAGGGGGTTCTGGAGAAGGTGATGGATGTGATGACGGAGCAAGAGGGTCAGGGACTGCGAAAGGTAAAACGACCGAAGAAGGGGAAGGCTGGGGTAATAGAGCAAATGGAAAAACATGTTCAAGGAAAGTAACATCCCTAGAGATTATAATTTTCTTGTTGTCTAAGTCATAGACCCGGTAAGCACTGTGAGTAGAAGGATAACCTAAAAAAACACATGGTTGAGCACGGGGTTGAAACTTATCACAGTGGACAGAAATAGTGTGGGCATAACAAAGACAACCAAAAACCCGTAAATGATCATAACGGGGTGCAGTTTGGTAAAGACGTTCAAAAGGCGAAATATTATGTATAGAGGAAGATGGAGTGCGATTAATGAGATAAGTAGCTGTGAGAACGCATTCACCCCAAAAGGTAAGAGGAAGGTGTGCCTGAAAACGTAGACAATGAGCCACATTTAAGATATGACGGTGTTTACGCTCAGCCACACCATTTTGTTGTGGTGTTTCCACACAAGTGCGTTCATGAAGGGTAATGTGGTCAGAAAAAAAATCCTGTGTAGTGAGAGCAAGAAATTCTTGACCATTGTCAGTGTGGATGTGACGTATATTTGAATGAAATTGAGTATGAGTCATAGCAAAAAATGCACGAAGGCAAGCTAAAGTTTCAGATTTGAACCGCATTAAATATACCCATGTGAATCGAGTGTATTCATCAACAATGGTCAAAAAATAATGAGCACCAGATAAAGAAGTTGTATGATAACCACCCCAAATATCACAATATATACGATCAAAAGGCATCAAACTTTTATTATCAATTAATTGAAAAGGTAAACGAGTGTGTTTTCCACGAGTACATGTGGCACAATGATCAATAACTGGGGGGCGGGGAATAAATCTAGGAAGATGATGTAAAGAAGGATGACCCAAACGTTGATGCCATGTATCAAAAGAAATAGGATTCGATGATTGGAGAGCAGCCGCGGGAGCAGGTTTGAAGTAGTAAAGTCTGTTACGCTCATCACCCACACCAATTAGCGTCTTCGTGGCGAGGTCCTGAAAAGTGCAGAATGTACGAAAAAAAAAAGAAACAACGCAATTTAAAGATTTTGTTAATTTACTGACATATAATAAATTAAATTGAAAATCAGGGTTAGATAAAACATCTGAAAGAGTGAGATTATGAGATAGAGTCACGTCACCCGTACTAGACAAGGGAAGGTGAGTACTGGTGGGAAGACAAACAAATGGGGGACAAATGCTACTATGTGAATTTTAATGGGTGAGGTGGCAATATGATGTGTGGCTCCACTATCTATAACCCATGGCTTAGAGGAAAACGAGGAAATGAGAGAACCTGTAAAAGAGTGGCTGCTGGGTTTGAGAAGTTCCAGGAGTTGGGCATATTGATCCGTAGATAATCCAGGAACAGCACTCACGGTGGGATTTGCAGAGCTGGCCGAGATGTGGTGGATGGCCGGCGGTAAATGTACAGATCGATTTTGGTGTTTTGCCGACAATAAAGAAGCAGGTGCGTCCCTTTTGTTTTTGGATGGCCACCATTCAGGATACCCAACTATCTCAAAACACCGGTTGCGAGAGTGTCCAGGTTTGCCACACTCTTCGAACAACGGTGTGCCGGCTGGTCAGACGCGGTGTGGACGGGTTAGGTGTTGCTGTGGTGTTGAGCGGGTGAGCAAAGCAGAAATTTTTGGGCGAGAAGTGGGCTAGACCAATCTCTGGGTTTCCTCCTGATGAAGAATTGCGTAACAACGCCCAATTGAAGGTAATGGATCGGTGGCCAGAATTTGTGATCGGAGTTGCTGGAAACTGTCATTTAATCCCAAGAGAAATTGATAAACCTTGTCCAAATCTTAGGTCTCTGACATGGTCTTTTCTGCCCCCGCATGTACATGTATTGATGGGTTGGAGGGAGGCTAATTCATCCCATAGCTCTTTTAGTTTTCCATAGTAGTTAGTGATTGATTGGTGTTCTTGGTGAAGATTGGCAAGATCACGTTTGAGGCTGAAAATTTTCGTCTTGTTGCTTTGCTGGAATCTGGTTTCCAATTCAACCCATAAGTCATTGGGCGTTGCACAATAAAGAAGACTTTCGATGAGAGAACGATCAATGGAATGAAGCAACCATGACATTATCATGTCGCAACATCGATCCCAAAGGAGTGCAACGGTTGTGTCTGTGGTTGGACATTCGATGGTGCCGAGGACAAAACCAAAGCTAGAAATTACAATTGATGAAAACAGAAAATTACAATGGCTGGTGCAGGGGGCGAATATCAGAAAGCTTGAAAGAGTTTTGAAAGACTAATACTCCTATAATAGCTTGCAGAACAAAAATCTAAGTGATAGGAGTAGACATTTAAATGATGAGGAATCATACTAAACGTTTACCATTATCATAGCTATTTTACAACTAAAATAAACTATTACAATGGAGAGGAAATTACAACTCAAACTTGAACTAATATTTATAATGTACGGTCGAAGTTAGGCAAATTGCAGCTGCGATAGGGTCAAGTGGCTTAAGTAAAGCTGCGGCCCTTGACACCTTGGCATAAATGGACCAGGATAGTTTTGATATTCCTAGAACTCTACTAATGAAGGCAATCGGCTTCCCTTGTTGTGATAGGACAACATCAATTCCACCACCAGAGGCATCGATTCCAATGGTAAATGGCTCTTTAAAGTTCGGCATGGCAAGTGTAGGTGTTGTAGTCATGACCTATTTGAGAGAATGAAATGCAACTTCTGCTTCTTCATTCCAACCGAACTGTCCCTTTTTTAAAAGATTGGTCAGTGGTCAAGCCATCACCCCCATGGTTAAAAATTAACTTCCTATAATAACCTGTGAGGCCTAAAAAACCACGTAGCTTAGAAATATTAATAGGCCGAGCCAATCCACCATGGCCTTGATTTTATTTTGATCCACCCAAACTCCTTGCGAAGTGACGATATGGCCCAAGTACTCCAACTCTTGTTGCCCAAAAACACACTTGCTAGTTTTGACAAAAAAAATTATAATGCCTTAAAATTTCAAATGCTTTCTTAACATGTTCAAGATACATTGATCAATTGGGACTATAGACTAAAATATCATCAAAAAAGACTAAGATGAATTTACGAAGGTAAGTACGAAATATAGTGTTCATGATGGCCTGAGGTGTATTATGAAGTCCAAAAGGCTCCATTGTGGGTACAAAAAGCTATCTTAGAGTATAAATGCCTAAGGGTACGTTGGTGGTTTGTATCGAGGATGTAGAGTGTGACATTTGAGGTGATTAAAGTTGAAATCATTTATCTGTGAAAAGACCCTGATCAGGTGGAGTGTGAGAGAGACACTTATATCACTTATGTTAGGTTGAGACCTATTATCCACTTAGTTGGGGAGAAATGATGTGGTGATAGAGAATTATCTCAAGGATTTAGGATATATAGAGATCTACCAGTTAGACATGGGTTCAATGATTAGTCTAGTGAACGTGGTGGGCGATATGTGGTGAGATATGTGTTATTGAGGTGTGAGCAACACGGAATGAGATAGGATAAGTATGGTGAAATCTTTTCATGGGGTCATTTATGCATTTGTTACATATGTGTTTTAACCGTTTGCTTGATTAACTTAGTGTTAATATGTCGTTATGTGTGATTGTCTTTTTTAGAAGATCTATGTTATCCTATATAATATATCAATCGTATGTTTATTTACTCTTGATTGTTTACCATGATTATCTACTTCTACTTAGTTGTTCTTGACCTTAACCCTGTTGAGTACATGGAGCAGGTATGATATGTGTTTCGGGTCCGAAACACGAAGTAATGTCTGTGATTTCAATTTTATTGGTTGCCTCGATTATGCAAGCTTTAACTTTGTATTTTGATTGCTTGCAGATTGATTGGGTATCAATGTGAAAATCTGTTGGATTTTGATACCCAATAAATCCCGAACAATAATGTTAAAGAGTTTAGAATATATTTCATAAGCCTCGACCGATGAGTGAAATAATTATCAATACAATCAATTTATATGCTTGACTTGAAAGCAACGTCAGTTACCAGTAGCAACTTAATTTGTTAATGTTATCTTGGCCCAAACTCACTTGTAGGATGGCTTTCTTGTGTCTTTGCCCATTACCTTGTATGTCTTGGCCCAATTTATGATATAACCTAACTTATATATACCCATTATCATAGTATTGGAAACGTGTGGGCGCTTTGTGTTGTGAAGAGAAGATTGTGGCTGCTTCCTATCTTCTTTTTCTATGTGCCTTTTGTTGTTTTTCTTTGCCTTTGTGGCTTGCAAATCACCACCGTAACTTTGTACATTTGTGGGTGAGAAAGAAAGAAAGTAACCATAAGTGAGTACGAGTTGTGGGTAAAAGTTTTAATTGATTGTTTGATATCGATTAGTAAGTTGAAATTGGGCTCGGATTCCACAAATTGAAGGTCCATTCTACGACACTACCAAAGAAACTACAAAAAGCTGCTCAACAGGCAGATCAAGCAAAGGCACTTACTCAAATGACTCGTGAAGAACTTAGGAAGGTGAAGGAGGAAGCTGAACAAGCAAAAGCTGGAGCAAGTATAGTGGAGAGTCGATTATGTGCAACCCAAAAGGAAATAGAAGCGACAATGACTTCTGAAAAGTTGGCATTAGCAGCTATCAGTGCATTACAAGAGAGTGAATCAACTCAAAAGACCACCGATGAGGATTTAAGAACTGGAGTAACACTTTCTTTAGAAGAATATTACAAGCTTAGCAAGCGGGCCCACGTTGTCGAAGAGCAGGCTAACATGTGGGTGGCTGCTGCTATTGCCCAAATTGAAGTAGCCAAGGAGACCGAGTTGAGAAGCTTGACAAAGCACAAGGAAGCCAACCGGGAGATGGCAGAAAGAAAAGATGCCTTGGAAATTGTATTGGAGAAGGATGAGAAAGCCAAGGAAGGAAAGTTGGGTGTAGAACAGGAGTTGAGAGAGTGGAGGGCTGAGCATGAGTGAAGACGGAAAGCTGGTGAATCTGTTCCAGCAGTCATGAATCCAAATAAAAGTCCGAGTGAAAGCTTCGAGGAGAGAGAAGAATCGAAAAGTTTTTCTGATCCTTCTACACTCCAATATATGCCAAGTCCAAAACATACTCCAGCAACACAGAAATCAAATCCTCTCCAGAAACAAGAGTCACAAAGAAAGAAGAAATCATTCTTCCCACGAATCTTCATGTTCTTGGTCAAAAAGAAGGTGTAGGCGTCTAAATCATCATAATCCTCTGTTCATACACCAGAAATGTAAGTAATTTTATATTTACTGTGGTTGTGTTCGGCTTCACATTGTTATTTGGTGTTCCTAGATGATCTGTTGAGTACATTTTAGCTGAATCTCTATACTGTACATGCTGAGCTTCGCTTATGTACAATAAGATCATCAAATTGATTTGTACATCACGCAGATTAAACCTTCAATAGATTTGAAAGGATATAATGAGTTATATTTGGTGTGGTCGAGAGAATAGTATTATGGTTCTTGTAGCATACGAGTTTATCAAAATTCAAATGAGATTAATTTAAGATTTTCCTTTTTGTCAGCATTTCTCATAAATTTGATGGAAACACTTTCTATTTATTATATAAATCATTTATAAACACTTTCTAAACCTTTTATTAAAACATGTTTGGCCCATGCAGTTGTATTGGTTTCATGTCAAGACTTATTTGACAGTAGATTATGTTTTATCCAAGATCATAGAAAGAAGTGTTAAGCAGGCAAGGTCAAGTTTTTGGTGATGGTTTGAAATGAACCACAGCCTGAAAGGTTTGCCCTTCTTTTCGTTTCTTTTGCCTCTTTTTATCTTCACTGTTTGAACAAAAATAAAACTATCGCAAGCCTTTGTTACAAGTGACATAACTTTTTCTTTTGCTTCCGCTTTTTGTTGAACTTTTTGAGAAAACTAGCTTAATTTTTGTTATGAAACTAATTTTTAAATTAACTTAATATTTCAAAAGTACTTTTACAGAAAACCATATTAAGGACCCGTTTGGCATATCATTTGCTGACTTTTGCTTCATGTAAAAGAGCTTTTGAAAAAAGCTATTTTAATTTGTGTTTCAAAATTAATTTTTAAAAACACTTTCTATTCTAAAAGTGCCTTTAGAAAAAACCACATTAAGTTAGCTTATTCTAAAAGCTCTTATAACTGCTAAAATTACTTTTATAAAATTAGTCAAACGAATCCAAAAACTGTTTTTAGATCTCAAAAACTCTTTTTAACTATTCAAGTCATGCCAAACATATCCTAAATTAACTTTCTCTGAAAACTCTTCTAACTATCGAAAACACTTTCATAAAATTAATAGCTTTTAAATCTCAAAAACTCTTTTTGACTTTTCAAAAATCATATCAAACAAACCATTATTAGAGTGAAAAATGTTAAGTGTATATAGTTATTGTACATAAGGGTGTACATAACCCTCACATGGGATGAGACTCCCAAAAATGTGGGCACCACCCCATGTGAGATTCTGGACATCCCTATGTATAATAATTATGTACACTAAGCAAAATCCTTCATTGAAACACAAAAAGTAGCAAATCACGTCTAAATTTTTTGTAACAAGGATATTTAATTTCCGAAGTTATTACAACAACAATATGATTGCCAGATGCAACCCAATTATCCTAAGATGGCGCAGAAGTGAAGGGATTTCTTTACATGCGCAACCTGCTAGATATGCTGAAGGAGCTAACTTTCATAGGGGTTGCAACCACCAGTGGTGCTTCGGGGGAGTCGCTGACTGCAAATTTCTCATGCATGAAACGACTATCGACAATAGATTCGTCTTTCAGAACTATCTTGTAGCAGTAGCAGCTTTTCAATCCCACCTGATTCACATAACATTCATGAGAACTGTTCTTCACCTGTTGGAAGTTCCATATTACACTGAACTTGCCCACAGTTGCAACCAGGTGGCGCTCCTGCTTACCGTTTTCAGTAACCTAAACAATTTTAAAAATATTCCAAGAATTAGTAACATTGTTGCGGGCATCAAGGGAAATCTTTTAGCTAATACCATTTGTAAAATGACATGGGGTTAGTGGGAATAAGTACACGGAGGGTCAAGCTCCAGTTTATGTGATGCTGAAATCAAAGAGAAAACCCGATCTACTTCTTAGTCACTGAATGATAACCTATATGAAAAAATGTTATTTGCTTGGCTTGTTGGCAAATTTTGAAAACAATGTACTAAACATTACACTGTCCATCAACGTAGTTAGCAAAAAATTTTATCAGTTTCCTAATCAACAACTTTGCGAAACAGTAGTCCCCGTGGCGTCGTGCTTCAATAGAAATTGGGAAAATTCAAAAACTTCCGAGCATAAGGCATTTGACAAGTTACTCTTTTTAAGATTTTTAGTTCAAAACTCATGTTTCTAAAAAGTATTTACTTACTTTCCAGAAAAACTAATTCCACGGGGCCCTGAAATCTTTTAGCTAATACCATTTGTAAAATGACATGGGGTTAGTGGGAATAAGTACACGGAGGGTCAAGCTTCAGTTTATATGATGCTGAAATCAAAGAGAAAACCTGATCTACTTCTTAGTCACTGAATGATAACCTATATGAAAAAATGTTATTTGCTTGGCTTGTTGGCAAATTTTGAAAACAATGTACTAAACATTACACTGTCCATCAACGTATTAGCAAAAAATTTTATCAGTTTCCTAATCAACAACTTTGCGAAACAGTAGCCCCCGTGGCGTCGTGCTTCAATAGAAATTGGGAAAATTCAAAAACTTCCGAGCATAAGGCATTTGACAAGTTACTCTTTTTAAGATTTTTAGTTCAAAACTCATGTTTCTAACAAGTATTTACTTACTTTCCAGAAAAGTGCTTTTACTTTGTTTTTAAACTAAGCCAAACATGCTCTCAGACTCATTAATTAAATAAAAGCCACTCACTATACCATTCAGTATCTACAATTAATACTTATATAGATGCATCTTCATCAGCGGCCTAGCAGACTGCATGAACATATAACAGCTTGATTTCGGATGGATGGAAACTGAGGCAAAGTGCACTGTTTCAGGGATTTACTTACATCAAGGAAAAACAGAAACAGGAAAAGCAGAGAAATAATTATACATCTGAAAAGTATAAGCTACCCTAACTAACATAGTATACCACATAAAACTAAGAGCTCTTCAAATCCATGAAAAAGTATAACATAAAAGCTGGGAATAAAGGAGGCTCAAATGTAGGACCATCCAATTAGGGAAAATCCTTGAACTGCAAAACCTACTAGAATTCGAAGAGATTTTTCAATAATACACAATACAAAGATGATAAACAAATTTTGGTCCTAGCATCTAAAGAACAAATATTCATGAAAATACCTAACATGCTTATCATTAGAAAAGCTAGCTATATATGTAGAGTCAAGGGAAATTTTCCTGAAACCCGTCCATCAAGAGAAGCAAGCAGTATAGAGCTTTAAGAACATATTTGCGAACATTCATAAAATTAAAACCTGTCTTCCAACATGTGAGATTTGTTAATTTCAATACACGAAATACATAGTATATTACCATATGAATTCATCTAGACATTACAAAGCATATTATAAATGTACAAAGGCTGTGTGTTGTACTGAAAGGTTCAACCTATCCAGGTTATATTAGATTGTTGTGAAAATTGAGGGGCAGGTGGTCCTGAATTTATTACACATATTGTGTATGGGAATTTTGTGATTTATTTCAGGTTGAATAGTCCATATTACAATAGAGATCATGCCAAGATTTGATTAAAATTTTGATCAAGTTATTTAATCACTGACGAATCAAAGTCCAACTTGATGGTGGGTTTGGGATCTAGCTGGTATCCATAATGACATACTACACATTTCAGGCTAACTAGTGTTACTTGGGATAGGTCGTGTATGCTATCAAGCGAACTAAATAAGACTAGTATATTTGGGTCCAAGCCAGAGAGAAACAAAACTCAACAAGTACCAATCCAATTAAGCAAATGCACAGAATAAAGGTGTATCATAAACAATAAATTAGAAAAAAAAAAGTGATAAATGCAATAAGCATGCATACCCAGGAAAACTGAGCATTGCGAAACTTATTGTTTGCTCCAGCCATATGTGAATCCAAAGGATTCAATTTCAACAATCTTGGAGCTGAGATCCTATTCCCCATACGACCAGAGAAACCAGTCTTCGTCTTCCCATCCTTATCTGTAAACAGAGTGCATATAAGAATCAAATATGTATCAGTAGTCCCTAAAATCCATTTTCCATCATAGGTAACATCCACATGAGTAATAGGTGAACCAAGTCCTGGGAAAGCAGTCTTGGCCTGCCTCATAGAACTGCTTGAATACAGCCTAATCTTCCCATCAAGTGACCCAACCACAATTGATCCATCACCAGTTGTGGCAAAGCACTCGAAGTTAGTTCCCCTAGAAAACTGGTGTCCCTGAGTCCAATTCAACACAGGGGTGCTCTCGTTTGCAATATTCTGAACCATACCATTGCGATCACGCATATCCCATCTACACAGCCTATTATCATCCAACCCTAAGAAAGTGGACCCAGAGGGATCCATCTGAGCTCCTTTACTTTCATTAGTAATATCCCTCATTGTAATATCAGTCCCATCCTTCTCGAATTTCCACTCACTCACAATTTTTCCCGTTTCAATATCAAACTGATGCAAACCCCTCGAATGTGGCTTCTCGCCATTCATTGGACTCATGAGAAGCATATTAGTCTCAGCCCTCATTAACAAAGCCTTCCTCGAAGTCGAATAGCTGGCATTAACACTCTTCCTCCCACTCAACCTCTCGTCATCAAAATTAACATAAATTCCCTTCCCTTGAATACCGTGGGTATAGTTCCTAACAACTTGAATACCTGAATCACTAACCAGAAAACTGTTGTCCAAAGCACCTAATGCCAAACTCTGAATGGCCCCACCTTTTGCCGCAGCCTCCTCAAACTCATTCATATCATGGCTTTCTTTCATGGGAGTTTTTGTGGGAGTCTTATATAAACTCTCCTCGGCATCCTCCCACATCGAATCATCTGCCTCCTCTGGTTTCGCCCTCCCTATAAAATCCTTCCCATAAACCTTCACTTTATTCGCATCGTTTGCTTCGTACCCATAAGTATTCTCAAACAAGCACTCCTGATATTTCCCAACAAAAATCTCGTACTCTTCAGGGCTAAGGAACTTAATTGCCCAAACCCCATTTGCCACGAAATCAACACGCCTCTGATCCTTAAACGCCTTGAACTGTAAACCTTGATCCACTTTCACCCTGACTTTCGCCCCGATCTTCAAGACCCACCAATAATTCGGGTCGGATTCTTCATTTTCTTCATCCTCTTCATCATCTTCCAAACCAGATTTGTTAAAAGAGTAAGAAGTGACTTTTTCAGAAACGACCCATTTAGATTTGGGCGTGTTTCCATCAACGTGAAGGTAAAGCTTGATAGAATTCTTCGGATATTTACTTTGGGTCTGGTTATTGTACTTGAGTTTCAGAGCCTTGAGCCTCGATTCAACTTCATCTAAAGACGACGGCGTTTTAGGTTTTGGGCGGTCGGAGGAATAGGATGACGGCGTGCCGTAGTTTTCTTCCTCGTCGTCGGACCCCTGTTCACAGGTGATTTCTTCGGATTCGGATTCGGATTCAGTTTCCGATTCAAGCTCAAGATCTTCCCGACTGTGGTTCGCTCCCATCTTCGAAATCGAATTCGGATTCGGATTCGGATTTTGGGTACCGAAATGGATGGTAGATAGAGGGAGAAGTTTGTGGAGCGGGATTTTCAAACTTTCAAATTTAAGCCTTGGTTTTAGGGTTTTTTACTTGCTTTTGCCCCAAATTGCTGATTACGGAGTACCGGCTTGACGGGTTAAAAATAAAGACGTTGTGTGTACAGTTTTGATGAAAAATGATTCTGTCTTGCGATTCAAATGTGGAGTTTCGAATCCTTCTATCAGTTTTTATAGCCCATCAATGCAAAATTTCATAGATATTTTTAGAAAAGGAAAAAGATGTTGGGGACATAAGAAAATAACATATATTTGTGGAATTTTATTCATTGGGCTATGGTGCCATGGATAGTATAATTCTCTACTAATTACAAAAAAAAAATTATTTGTGTAATTCTAATCTTGTGGTGCTAGAATCAAATTAAAAAGGTACTGATATTTACTTTTATATATTCATCCCCATTAAAATATTAAATTTTTAAAAAAAATTACTATTTTCATCCATGTCAAATTCCATTATTATCCTTATTATTATAAATCCACACAAATTTTATATATTCACCACACTCTAAATACAATCCTATATTTCAAATTTTTTTAAAAAAATATTATATTCATCAAATCACTATCAACATCTTACTTTTCATTTTCTATATTGCCATGTTGGTGCTTTAATATTTAGTTGCAAAGGTTTGCGAATCTTTTCTCTTGAATATATTGAATTCTCTCAAGAGTACAAGTTGTTTGTGTTTTGGTTGGTAATTTTAAGTTTGTTTCCTTTTACAATATAAAAATATTAGGATAGGTGTTGAAATTTATTTTGAGATTTCTCGTATAATTTCACCTGTCTAACTAATACTTAAAACAAAGCATAAAAAATAAGATTCCATTAGCCATATCATGAAAGAGTTATAACTAAAATAATGTGCTGATTGTTTTTTTCAATTTCAGTTGAAGATGGTATTTTATGATTAGTGGGGTTTTATGATTTTAGTTGAAGATGATATTTTATCGCTATTAGAATTCTAGCTAAATATAAACTCTAAAAGAATATAAAAATATTCAAACGAATAAATGTAAATAGAGCTTCCAAGAGTTGAAACGACAATTGGTCATTGCATTAGTGTTAATAGTTCAAGAAGGTTCAAAGTGTAGTGTGATCTAAAGCGATGCATCTAAGCAAGGTTTAAGGTGTCTTGGTACAACATGGAAAGGTGGTTACAAGTTAATTTGGGAGAATAAGTTTTTTTTTTTTTTTTTTNGTTATAAGTTGCAGAATAAAGCAAAATTGACTGCAAATCAACAATTGAAAATTTCAAGGGAAACAAGTATTACGGAAAATCCTAACAGTGATGTAGAGCTTTTACTTATGTTGAGTATAACTCCACACATGACGATGCTTTGATTCTTGATACAACTTGCAGCTTTCATATGTCTCTAATCGAGATTTGTTTTCATTATATGAAGAAGTTTTAAAAGGTTTTTTGATGATCGTAGTAATATATCTTGTCAGATAGCTGGTATTGACCATGTCAGAATAAAGATATTTGATGAGACGGTTAGAACACTTGATGCAATGCGACACGTTCTAGATCTGAAGAGAAATCTTATCTTCATAAGTACTCTTGATTTAAAATGGTACATGTGCACTATTGAAGGTATTCAGCGTGTTTGGCTAGGTTCTAAAAGTTATTAATTTCACTTTAAAAGAGGAATGTTACTTTTTTATCCCACCTCTCATCAAACCCGAATTTCATTTTTCTGTCTCTCAAATTGTGCTAATTTTAGATATTTACAAGAAGTATTACAAGTTGATTATTCAAGGCAAATCATTTCTTATTTCATATCAAGAATTAAGGTAGGTGGTGTAAGTTGGTTTTTTTTTTTTTCCTTATAAATAGGTCTATGTATTATTTATATGTATAAATGTGATTGCAAGCTATGAATCGTAAAGGTTAAAGTTTTATGGTCATAATCAATTTTTAAGATCCTAAAAAATACTTCAGAATCAAGGATTTCAAAGTAATTCAACTACATGAAAATGTCTATAGTATGAGATTTTTATTTTTTACATGTGCATATGCATATTTGTTTGAAAAGGAAATGCACCTATGAAAATCTTACGGGACTTCATAAAAAATTTCAGATTGATGGGATGGAGATTGCATGGATTGTGGAGAAGCCAAATGAAGAGAAATAAAATCAAAAACCAAGGTTCTCATTAGTAGAAATTATTCTCATATGTTTTAATGTTAAGACAAAGATGATAGATTTAAAAGATTATTTTTGTTTGGAACTCATTTCATTTGGACATGAAATTAGATTTTCATATGATTCTATAAATTGATGTTTATTAAACTATATATGTTAGTATAAGTTTTAAAGTATTGGATTTGAACATCGAAAAACGTATAATAAAAATTTCTGCTTTCAGTCCAATTTTCAAATTGTCACTATGAACTGAATTTTTCATATTTTTGAAAAAGAAAAAGATCAGTGGGTTTTAAAGCCCTATGAGTCGTCTGTCTATTATTTCGAAATCAAGTCAATTGAAGGTTGGTAGAATAAGTTATGTCATTTTTCATGTGTTACCCGAGAACAAATTTTTGCATATGTTTGAGTTTCCATTTGGGTGGCTAAATGATGTTAGAAAATGATGAAATTTTACTATGTTGTACTTGAATAAGTTTAGGAAATACCGTAAAAATTCATAAATTATGAATTCGAAAAATGGCTCGACTAAGTTTTACTGTTTGGTACCTCGTTATTGGATTGAACGTACGCCAACCTCCATTTCCACCCTTGATTTTAGTTTCATTTATCAAATTGAAGATATCATCATTAAATAATTTTTTTTTTTTTTTTTTGGTTAGTTGTTGAAAATTATAATAGAACGTAACGTAAGGATAAGCTACGAAGTAAAAAGGGAAATAAGAAAAAAAAATTAATTTAACCCGAATTTTTTAAAACTCAAGAAACACGTTTCTGTAACAAACTCAATACTTAGATTTTGGGCATTACACGACAAGTCAATTTTTTTATTATTATCAAAATGATATTTTCACTCATTTTGGTCAGTCAGCTTATATGCTGCTTGCACAAGTGAATTGTTGCTCTGCTCGTCACACTTTTCATCCCCGTGTATATGAATGTATGAAATACGGGATGAGCGAAAGAAGAATATGATTACAAATTTTTTTCTTTACTTTTTAAATTTTATTTTTCGCTTATTTTTTAATTGATTTGACAAATTCGCCTCTTCAGATAAAAACAAAATAAGAAAAATTACAATCTACGTGCAAAAGTAACTGCCATTTTAGACAGAATCCATCTAAAAGGATTAAATATGCGAAAAAGGTATTGGTTTTGACATGATTGTCAAGGTTTAAAGGTTTGGGACCAAGAAATGCAAGATGAGCAAAGCTTTAAGACCATTTAAGCCATTTTTTCGAGAATTTAATCTATTTACAATATATTAAAAGTGTGGATTGAGAAGAAACTTTTGAATACCAATTTTAGCCTTATATATTTAGATATATGTTAATTATGTCCTTGTATATTTAATATAATACCATTT
>CAIGRF010066236.1:0-23302 GCA_903798235.1 Fraxinus ornus
TAGAGAGGACGATGATGGAATGGAATAAATTTTTCTTCATATATATATATTTACTCCTCCAATAGAAGAAAATACATCCACCGACTTTCACCGCCTTACATGCAAAGAATAAGAAAAATGCAACCATCGCCTTTCACCGCCTACATTTTTGACCAATTCTGTATAATTTGATTCTCCTTTCAGGGGATAAAATGGGAAGAGACAATTAATTAATGGGGATGAAATTGGGAGAAAATTGGGGATAAAATGGAAAATGAAAATACATCTTAAATGAACAGTAAAAGGAGGAGGGATAAAATGAGAAGAGACAATTAATTAATAGGGATACATTGGGGAGAAAAGTGAGGATAAAATGAAAAATGAAAATACGTCTTAAATAAACAGTAAAAGGAGGATTCCCTCTTTTAATAGAAGAGGGATGCATGGAATTAAGACAAGTACAATTGGCACGAGGATGTACAATCTCATCTCCGAGAGTGCAGTCAATGAAGAATTTTTCTAATGTGTACTAGTTTGACAGATGAATTATTTGTACAGGTAACGGAGATCATCAATGTAATTAGTTAATACTAAAATAATGCTATTTATATATAATTATTTATAGATTGGTATATGATAAAGAGAAAAAACAATTTGGAAGAGAGAGAGAGAGAGAAAAAAAAAAAAAAAATCAGTTAAATTTTAATATAATATAATATCATCAATTTGTAAATAATTATATACATATAGCATAATTACTCTTATAATTTTGAAACAATTATAAATAGTTTTGAGTTTGATGGAAAAATTAAGTTCTATTAAGTTAGCCAGTTGGTAGTCAGCAAGCACAAGCACAAGCACAAACTGGCTCATCAAGTGGAATGAGCAGTATTAAACTCGACAGTGGGTGAGTGAAGTGACTTGACTACATTCAGTCCACTTAACCCTCGTAGAATAATTTAAAATTCAAATCGAAAATCTTCCTTTTGCTAATAATTATTTGCTCTTGGAGGCTACCAACCAATGTTTAAAAATTCTTCTCGATATTGACTAAAAAATGATAATGGTTAAGATCAAAACCCGATTCATGATAAACTCGTTATAAAATATTAGTTTATAACGATAAATTTTGGAGGAGAATCATTCTATTCAAGATTATCTCAAACTTCTAAGGATTAGATCTATCATCTTTTCTATGTTAATGTTTGATATTATCAAAAATCGTACATGTTGATTCTCAACCTTGAGAATTGAGGATGATCACGAACAAAATCTCCGACACTTGAAACAAAGACATCGATGTGTGTCATTGTCGCCCATCTGATACATAAGTTAGCGAAAAGGGGGAAATATAAAACTAATTGAATGTAAAACATACCTGAATAATGAATTAGAACCTATATTTATAAAGGTAAGTAGCACTCTCTTGATAGGATTAGGATACTAGAAGCCTTATCTATTTAAAAGATGTAAAAGGCTTGAGTACTTCAATATAAGTAGGAGTTGTAAGCTAATTAAAATCCAATCTTGTTAGAGCTGGATAAATTTAAGGGCGGAAGTAGAATCCTGCTAGAATAAAGAGACAAAGGCAAAAATTCGAGGTGGCGTAGAATCGTCACGTGCGACAATTAAGCTTAACGAGGACACCTGGGAAAAACTTCCAAAATGACTGGAAACAACCTCGGGCATTGCTGTTCGAAGTTAATAAAAAAAAATGACCATATCAATATTATAATTCCATTTTTATATGCATGGGTTGTAGAGCTTCAATTCTAAAGTTTTAATACTTTATTTATTAGACTCGTCTATTTATATTAAATAATTTAAAAAATACATCTAATATAATAATTTAGAGTAAATAGAATCCCATGAATTGCAAAACCCACCTTGCATACTTAAAATAAAATTGATTAGATAGGCACATAACACCCACTAATTGTTTAAAATAAATTAACTTTTGTAGAGGAGATTCCCATAATACCAAATACTTAATACTTGATCTCTTTATAATTATTTTTCTTAATCTCAACCATTGACAGATTCCAACTGATTTTTAATTGGTTACAACCCGAATCAAGTGGACCCACTTTTTACATCTGATAATAGCCGTCCATGTACTGGAGATTACACGTGTCCATCTTCTATAACTTGTCGTCACCCGACCGTTGGAAGTGCCAACAACAACCGAACCGTTGAGTTTAGGATATTATCAAAGAAAGGAAAAAAAGTCAAAATTTTTATTCGTTGAGTGAATTCATTGTGTTTTTTTTTTTGTTTTTTGTTTTTTTTTTTTTTAAATTCAAGTTAGACTTTAACGTAAATCCATTTTCTCATTTGTTGGAAGATTCTGGTCAGATACAGTGACAGAAGATGATGTGGCGAGAGATGATTGGATGAGAAAGTTGATTATGCTCAAACCAGTTCAATGATGAAATATCACGCGATAAATCAAGTTTTTCATGGACAGAAGGTTTCAAAATGAAACAAGTGCAAAATTTAATTCATTGATTTGTTATCAAATATATGTATTTTTTTTTAATTAAGGTTAATAATTAATGTGCTTAATTTCTTGGGAGCAAACCTTAAATTTTGTTTTACAAGTGTTTTATTTTTCGATTTCCACATTATTCATGGACAGTCAGTTTTAGAAAAGAAAGAAATGCTAAATTTAATTCATTGATTTGTCAGATTTAGCTATTGTTTGGACTCGATCGAATTCTTTTCAACCACACATTCTATAATAAAATAATATTACATGTAAATTCATTTTTTTATTTTATTTTTTTAACCACACATTTTCTAAAAAATTACTATTTTAAAATATATTTTTAATGGAGCCCAAAAAACGCCTAATGTGAATTTTTCATTGAAATTAATATATTGGTTTTAACTTTTTGGCTGCCATCCTTAAGTCATTCTTCTATTAGTTCTCATTATTCATGGAGAAACAATTTTAAAATAAAAGAAACGACGTCGTTTTACTTAGACGTGTGAAGTGCAAATTTGCTCGAGAAGACGCTGGATTTTTACTAAAAAGTAGGGCATTCCGTTACTTTTACCAACTCGGGTGGAGGGAGAGATTAGTAAAGTGACCAGTCTGTTATTAAAATAACTCCGAAGACTCAAATGAAATTTTACTAAAATTTAGATAATAAAAATTTTACTAAAGAGGAAAATAATAAATAATATTGGTTATTGTAAACCTATTTTTGAAATTTATATTGAAACAATTTTTAATTACTAAATAATAACTTTTATGTTTATATACAATTAGCCCCGTTTGACCAATTATTTCAAATTATAATTTTTGAAATAATATTTTGTTGAGAATCTGTAGTTGAAAAAGAAAGAGAATATGCATTCTGTAGTTGAAAAAGAAGAATTTTTTTTTATTTACGTGCAAGATTATTTGTGGAAGATTATGTGATTGAAAATAAGAGAGAAGAATAAATTTTTTGTATAATAAGGGCCAAACGGGGCTTAATTCGGAGATAATTAATTAATTAAATATTTTACTTTTATTCTTATATAAAATTATAAAATACACAAAATAATCCAGAGCAAACAGTGGAGCACACAAAGGCACTAGATTCCTCTCTCTCTACTCTACTCTCTCTCTCTCTCACACTCCATTTTCCGCTCACCGGTAAACCCGCTGGAATTCAATATTCCGGCCAAAACCATTCCAGCTAATCCACGAATCATTCGATCTCTCATAAACATTTACAGAAACAATTTACACAATTCAATGCCAAATTCTCTTTGCATGGCACGGTGTTTTACACTAAAACTGCTTTATTTCTCGATTCACACAATTACACGCACATAAAACTCGAACAGTCACTCACGAGTTCGCACATACAGTATAGACATCTATATATACGGTGTATACAGTGAGAAGATGTCAGTGTACGATGCGACGTTTGTGAACAGAGAACTCTCTAAGAGGACATCGATCTTCGGGTTGCATCTCTGGGCGGTCATTGGAATAGTCGTCGGAGCAGTTATAGTCCTCATCCTTTTTCTTTTTTCACTTTGCATTACCGCCTCGCGCCGCCGCAGCAGCAAGCATAAACTTCACCGCCCAGCGAAGCTCTCCGGCGCCGGCGAGCACACCCCCATAATCTCCAAGGAAATCCAGGAGATCGTCCATGACCCAGCCCCTGATCATCGCCCCATCGTCCCTCAGGCACGATTTATATACACTTTTTGACTGCATCTAAAATTTCAAGATCTCATTTTGACCGGAACTAATTAGATTAATTTAATTTATTTTATTTTTATAATGAATTTGTTGATGGTACATTGAATTTTAATGCTGTCAGAGCAAGGAAATTTTCTTTGGGCCATTTGCTGTAGTATATGTACTTTGTATTACTGGATTACTGGTAAATCTAGTATGCTATGATAAAAGCTGCTGTGGAATTTATTGCTTTATGTGAATTTGAGCACTGCTTTGAGTAAATTTTATTTCCATTTTAAATGGTGAGAGGTCATTATCATGTGATAATTTTTTTAATTGTACTTGACATAATCTGGATTATGCAGAAACTCTTTATCAATTTTAATATTTTGTTTTTGATGTTGTTTTGTTTTCTTCTTGAATTTTTCAGGCGGTACCGGAGATACAGATAGATATGGGGAAGGTGGAGCATAGGGTAGTGTTTTCTGATAGGGGTGCATCGAGTGGCGAGAGTCGGGCCACAAGTGGGGCAGACACCGGGTCATTTGGAGGTAGTGGAGCATTTCCAGAAGTGTCACATTTGGGGTGGGGAAGGTGGTATACTTTGAGAGAGCTTGAGGCAGCTACCAATGGTTTAGCCGATGAGAATGTGATTGGTGAAGGTGGGTATGGTATTGTGTATTACGGTGTGTTGGCTGATAACACCAAGGTCGGCATAAAGAATTTGTTAAACAACAGGTATGGAAATTTGCTAAAGATGCCTGATTCATTGCAATGCACATTGTCGGTATGTTATGAGAGTTCTTTCGGTGATATGTTTATTCGATTGATTTGGTATGGATATGATTTATGGTTATGTGATGAAAATTTTCTAAATAAGGTTTGCACTCACATTATGTGGTGGGTGTTGTTACTAAGTTCACTTGGATCATGGATTTGATGGTTTTTCCTTTTTCCCTCTTTTAAATTTTAATATGTTCTACGAAGTCCTTAAATATGTAGAAAGTTAATTCTGCCTATTTTTGGGTTTGTTCTTTTTGAAAAGGTAGAATCAGCGCTGCGATTTCCTTTCCCTTCTTTTCATCTCAAACGAAGTTTAAATTTTAATTTTGCAATTGATGTTATGTTAGAATTTAATTTTATGGAATGTAGGTCAGAATTGGTTCATTCATACTCAGTTTGTTGAAATATGACAGTATTGAGCTTAGAACATTTATGTTATGTCCATGCATCTATTCCTTGCTTCATGCTATGGGAAACTTTTCACCTTTTGACTCAAAATCTGGAAGATTTGTTTTTCCAATGCATGAATGCATTATTCTCCTGTTACTGATATGCTTCAACTCATGCCACTGACACATTTTTCAGGGGCCAAGCTGAGAAAGAGTTTAAGGTGGAGGTTGAAGCGATTGGACGTGTCAGACACAAAAATCTTGTACGGTTGCTAGGTTACTGCGTTGAAGGAGCTTACAGGTATTGATATTTGTCTCTTCGAATGTTACTTTTGATTTTGTTTCAAAGTGTCAAGAAGTTGAATTTTTTCTTTTGTCCTTGTATACCTGTTTTTCTGTGTAGGATGCTTGTCTATGAATATGTGGATAACGGAAATTTGGACCAATGGCTGCATGGAGATGTAGGCGAAGTCAGCCCTTTGACATGGGAGATTCGTGTGAACATAATATTAGGAACTGCAAAGGGGTATGCTAACTTGATACCTTTGTGATTTGATTCTCTTTATGGCATACTAGTTACTTAATTTTGTGTTTTCATTGTTCCAGTTTGGCCTATCTCCACGAGGGTCTGGAACCCAAGGTGGTTCACCGCGACATCAAAGCAAGCAACATACTGCTCGACCGTCAGTGGAATGCTAAGTTATCAGATTTTGGGCTTGCTAAACTTTTGAATTCGGAAAGCAGTTACGTGACAACTCGAGTGATGGGAACGTTTGGGTTAGTTCACTTCATTGCATAAACAGAACTATTTTGCCTCATTTCCTCGTAGCTAATTAACTTTCTATAGAAAGTGGTTGGGTAATTGATCAAGCTTCATTGTTTTACTAGTTATGTAGCCCCAGAATATGCTTGCACTGGTATGCTCAATGAGAAGAGTGATATTTATAGCTTTGGGATATTTATAATGGAGATAATTACTGGGAGATCTCCTGTTGATTACAGTCGGCCACAGGGAGAGGTTAGTCTTAGCGTGTTAAATTTTAGTCATCCTTGTTGATTTTGTACCTTGAACATTTGTATCAATCACAATTACAAACAATGGCAGGTCAATCTGGTTGAGTGGTTGAAGATGATGGTTGGAAACCGGAAATCTGAGGAAGTAGTGGATCCTAAGTTGCCTGAAAAGCCTGCATCAAAAGCACTAAAACGTGTTATTTTGGTTGCCCTTCGATGTGTTGATCCTGATGCTCAGAAGAGGCCCAAAATGGGACACATAATACACATGCTGGAGGCTGAGGACTTGACTTCTCGTGATGTATGCTAGAATTATCTTTTCTCTGAGCAACCTGCAACCTCAAATTTACATAAATGTATCATCTTTCTCTTTTCAGAGTCTTACGTGTTCTACAAATTGCAGGAACGACGAGTTGGCAGAGAACCTTCCAGTTCCCATCAAGAAGATAAGCAGACTGGCCCAAAGTTGGTCGATAAACGAAGCGGCGAAGGTACCTCTGATACTAGTGAAGGGGATAGTAGTAGGAACATAATTATCCAACAAGGTGGTAATGCAGCATTTTGAATTTATTGACTGATATATTATTCGAACTACTGCAAAATTTTGCTGCTTATTTATTATTTTTCTGTCATTTTTCTGGTACATGAAATTGCTACTGTTTATCAGTTAGTTGTTGTCAGTAGCATTTGTAAAAAATGAATAACATATTTATCATTCTTAAAGAATCACAGTAAATTCATTTGGAAGAACCATATTTTTTTTATATAATTTTTATTTTCTCCATGCCCCGTGATTTCAGACTTTTGCATCATTATTTTTGGCTGTTGCATTCAATCTATTTAGAGACTGATTAGGTGACCTGCAGAATGCCCATCAAAGATTATAGCAAAGCACTCTTTGTTCAGAAACCACTGACCTCACTAACCAGAAAGCCTCTATCGTATGTCCAGCATTTATACATCTTC
Source organism: Fraxinus ornus (assembly GCA_903798235.1). NCBI lineage: Eukaryota > Viridiplantae > Streptophyta > Magnoliopsida > Lamiales > Oleaceae > Fraxinus > Fraxinus ornus. The sequence goes on from CAIGRF010066236.1 coordinate 7,315, forward strand.
CCGTTGGATGACATGTGGGCCAAGTATTTTTACACACACCTTTGATATGTGTTGCAATTTTGTCCCACTCGTGCATCTTAGGGCCCAATGTATAAACACTGGTTGTGATCTAGAATTGAAGTTATCCCCACTAACATATTAAGATGTACGTGGAAGAAGGGTATTTAGCATCACCTGGTACGTGTGTCTCAATCATGCATCTTATGGCCAAGAGTATAATTGTATAAACACTGGGCATAGGACTTACGTGTTAGATAGACTTACGCAACATATATATACATTTAACATCACTTGGTATAGGTGTACCAATCATGCATCTTACGGCCTGGTGTATAAACAACACTGGATGTGTACGTAGTATAGGATTAGAGTTATCCAGAGTTACCCCAACTAATGTGTTAAGATAGAAGTTCACAGAATTTATTTAGTATTACTTGGTACAGGTGTCTCAGTCGTGCATCTTACAGCCCAGTGTATAAACAACACTGGACGCGTACATAGTATAGGATTAGAGTTATCCCCAGCTAATGTGTTAAGATAAAAATGCACAGAATTTATTTAGTATCACTTGGTACAGGTGTCTCAGTCGTGCATCTTACACTGGGCGTGTACGTAGTATAGAATTAGAATTACGATAGAAGTACCCAGAATTATTAGCAGAACTTATATTTGGAGCCTTGGAGAGTTATGCTAAGTGGTCCCTTTGGACAGCTTGTTCATATTCAAGGTTGTCTATCCTCGTGTTAATAATTCTAGTCTTTTGGTTGCTTTATGGTGAGCTAAGGCATACAGTCATATTCCAGATCGGGACTGGGACATAATATTCATTTATTCACTATCAATGCCAGGACATTAGTTTGCCTATGGTGTACAGTAGGGGCATTTGGTTTGATTGAGGCAAATAACAAGCTGGCAGTTGGATTTATTAGGGAAAGGCCCTATTTGTTCAGCTGGCAAATGGATGTATTAGGCAATAAATATATTATCCTCCTCTCCATCCATGTTCTAAAAACTGCCTGAACTTCTATGCAAAAAGAATGGTCGAATCGAGGGTAAACTGACCAGTTCTATGGTTTTCGATTTTTTTATTATATGAAACCGGATTGGACTTCGATTTTTCCAGTGTCGTGTCTGGTTCTTATATTACTGCTGAGGTCCTTCAACTAAGAGAGTGGATTAGAGTTTCACATGCTCTCTATTATCAAAAGTTTTATGTGTTAGGTTTTTATTTATCAAAAGTTGCCTAGTCGGCATTTATAGTAATCGCCTTACGCAACATCATATGTAACAACTTGTTATTTGAATCATTAATTTCCTGTAATATTACCTCAAATAACAAACTAATGTCCCCCAACAACAAAGTAACGCATATGATGACTACTGCAGTTGACAATAAATAGCATTATTAATTAGCAAATGAGCTTGATATGTGTTGCAGTGTGCATTTATCTCTCTTTAATATCAAAATTTCAATCCTAAATAAATATAAATAATTTGCTACAAAATATTTTTGCTAATTTATTCAATCATAATGTCTATAACTATTTCATTGAAATAATATAAAAGAAAATTGAAACGAAATTGCAAGCGCATATTTATTATTATTATTATTATTATGGATTTAGGACACTTTTTGATAAGATTTTTGCTTTTATTTTTTCTTCTACTTTTTCTAGAAAAGTTTTTTAAAAAACCACATTAGATCAACTTCTTGTAAATACTAACCAAACAATTCACTACTAAAAATTTATACAAACAAGTTCAAAAATTACATTTTGAATTTTAAAAACAAATCTTAACTTTTAAAAGTCATACCAAACAGATACTTACCAAAACGTTGAGTGCCACTCAAATGACCCAATAACAACAAAATTTGACATAAACTTCTTATGAACGTTGTTAGTTTATAGAAAGTCCCAATGAGATTGACAAAAAAAAGGTTGAGTTCACCATGCTACTTAAGCACGAGTTGGAGACGAAATATGCAATAACAACAAAATTTGACATAAACGTCTTATAAACGTTGTTAGTTTATAGAAAGTCCCAATAAGATTGACAAAAAAAAAACTTGAGTTCACCATGCTACTTAAGCACGAGTTGGAGACGAAATATGCAATTTACCATATTAAAAGAGATAGTTAAGGGATCTAATGCTATTATTCATCTCTAATGAACTTTATCGATAGGCAATGTTGTTAATTGTTATAGGGTCAACTATCACATTGTCCATGAGAATATGACACATTGTGTGGTGATCATTTCTAGCCCTTGTTTGATAGGGATTAAAATTAAAATTTTAGTAGATTTTGATAAAAAATAATGAGATGTGTGATTAAAAAATTGTGGATCCCATAAAATGCTTGGTTAAAATTAATTGTTAATTTTTGAATTAAATTAAAATCTGAATTTTAATTTTTACCAAACAAGGGCTTAATAAAGATAAATACCACTACTCATCAAATAAATATAAGGACATAAGGACTTAAGAGTGTGTTTGAGCCACATTATTTTGGAAGAATGTATTCTGGAATAGTAGATTGATTGAGAATGTGTGGTTGAAAAAGAATGACAAATTATTGATGTGATGGAAAATATTATTTTATTGAAAAATGTGTGGTTGAAATTTGAAAATGAGTAGAAGAATGAAAATGAAAATTTTAATGTGTACCAAACATGGGCTAAGTGCTTGTTTTTATAAAACTTCGCTAAAATTTTTTAATTAAAATATATTAAAAATTTTATTAAAGGCTTTGCCACACAGCGCCTAAAATTTAAATATAAATGGGATGACCAAGTGTGATATAAATATGAATCAGATGATCAAATTGAAATAAATTAAAAGTGAGTGACTAACAGAAAATAAACGTAAGGTAAATTTGTCAACTCCTTTCTTCCTGTTCCAAAAAACAAGCCCTAATTTGTGTACTCTTTCGAGGAAAGTCGCCACTTCTATACGCGTCTGCGAGTAGTCTTCCAGGTACGGCCCGCAACCGCAACCTCCCATTTTCTCGATCTATAACTACATATGTGCAGCTGTATATTATTTTCTGTACGCTACGCCGTTCGTGTAATATATTTGTTAGGATTTAGGATTTGACTTTGGGTTTCCGAGTTTAATTTTCATTATTGGATTAAAATTCAGCGTTGACTGTTTGAATCGACGAAGATCTGATTATTTTGGTGAGTATATTTCAAGATTATTTTTAAATTCTGTGTTTTTTTTGTATCTGTTCTTTATGTTTTATATATGTGAAAAAGATTTTATTTTTTATTTTTTTTAGTGAAGTTTTTTTTTAAGATTTCAGGGTGGGTTTTGTTGTTAGTTATTATTATTCTTTTACATACGTCCTTTGAATTGGATTTGATTAAAAATTTTCACTTCTTCTGGTTTTAGTTTGTTTTTGTTTTCTGGGTCGATTCAATTGATACTGGTGTAAGTTTTTTGAGCTATTATCAAAGTTGGAGTTTAGTTTCAGCTGTAAACTTTATTGATTTAGGGTTCTTGGGCTTGTATGGGTTATTTATAGAAGAACAATTTGGACGAAAGGAAAAGGATTCTCTTCAGATTTTGCACTTTTTGATTGGAAAAGAAGGGAAATTCAAAACTTGGAAAAATCATAACTTTTGGGCTGCGGTATTTCATTATCTTCTATAAAATTCAAATTGTCAGCAATTTCAGATTTCTAAAATAGCTTAACCTATTCATCTGTTACTTACCAGTTTGACAACGATTAAGGAGACAGGTAGATCTTACTGTATCTTGTTAATATAACTGGAAAAACCTGATGCCATTAGTTGTAGAATGTAGAGTGTCTTTGAATTAATTTTCTTTTCATTAGACTTAGTCAGAACATCTTTTTGTTAAGCTTCCCAGCACTTTCCTTGAGATAAGATTCTCGAATAGTTTGAAATGCTTGGTCGCAAAGTTTCCTTTCCCCTACCAGCCTACCTCATATGAATATCTATATTTTGCTGTGTGATGCACACTTATGTTTCTTAAACTTAATGTGGTCTTCTGTCATATATTGTTTCAGATTTTGTATTCAATGAGTCGTCCACAGGATCCCCACAGGCCTTTTCTCCCATTTGGAAATCCCTTCCGGATGCTAGTACCTAAGTCCTCTTACCTGTGTCCAAAGCTTCTCGCTCTGTTGAATACTTTTGAGGAGACATTGGCAGAGAGGCTTAAAAAGCTTAAGCCAAGAGACAGTAAAGATGTCCTAAGCTTATCGTGGATGAGATTTGCCCTCGAGTCCCTTTGTGGAATTCATACCGATATGAAGACATTTATCACAGCTCTTGATCTGCCTGCCTGTGACTGGGATGACAAGTGGATTGATGTATACTTAGATAATAGTGTGAAGTTGCTGGATATTTGCATTGCATTCACCTCCGAGATCTCTCGGCTCAACCAAGGCTGCCTTTTTCTTCAATGTGCCTTGCATAACTTGAGCGATGACTCAAATAAGTCTGTGCGGGCATGCTCATCACTGGATGGATGGAGGCAGCATATTCGCTCAAAGAACCCAAGACTTGAGAATTGTTTTTCCATCATGGATGGTCTTGCCCAAACGTTAGACCTACCGAAGATCAAGAGCTCTGCAAAGGCAAAGATTTTGATGCGAGCTATATATGCAGTCAAAGTGGTAACAGTTTACATATGCAATATATTCGCTGCAGCATTCTCAGGTTCAACAAAGAAGTTGATGGACCTACAGGTTCCAGACACATGCTTGTGGGCAGAGGCTTTTGCTTGTCTGCAGACTTTTGTAAATACTGAAATAAGAAGCATATACTCGAGTGGAAGGGTCACTGTGCTGAAAGAGCTCGAAGCCGTCGATGCAAGTTTGAAAATTTTTTACCCCATTGTACAAAATGAGGTCGACCCTATTAAAGCTGAGATGTTGCAGAACCCGATATCTGATTTAGTCAAGTCGGAAGAGAAACTTTCACAAGGACTAGATCTACTTTCAAATGAAGTTGATAATTTCTTCAAAATTGTTCTAACAGGACGGGATGCTTTGCTTGGTAACCTTAGAATTGGTGGTAATGTGTCTGACTCAGTAAAAACTAACAAAGTAGAAAGCCAGGCTCTGAGGTGAATAGTAAATATAGTCTCTCTTGTATACTCAAGTGTGCAGCTATGCACTTTCACATTTTCAGGTTATAGATATACTAAATGTTGAGATATGTAGGTTTTGTTACCATGAATCTTGTGAGTTGTGGTTTGTCAATTTTAGTGTCGCGCTATGTATGAATTCTTTGTAACGCTAATGATATATATATAGTTTGTACCACTTGTCCTGATGAGTTCTTTCTCGCCTTCACTCTCTCACTTCAACTCATGATTGCATTTGCCTTTTCATCTTGGTATCGTCTGCTCGAGTCCTTCATATTTCCATGGTTCTGTACTTTATAGCCGCTTTTATGGGTATATGTATTTATGAGATGGCATTTGCATTCACCAGTTGTGAATGGCAACCTACTTGGGTTCATAGAGCTTAATTGCATTTGTCACAGCTGCACAAAGTTGGCAGAATGCATGGGTTGAATTGAAAGCAGCCAACTCTGACTTGATAGAATAATTAGGCTAGTAATTTAATGTGATGAGTTAAGAAAGGGGCCATTCGGGGTGCATTATACTTGGCTTCAATTGGTCGAAAATGATGGTTCAATTCGTAAACTTTGTTGGGTGCTTCCTAGGACGGGTTAGATTTCCTCAGTACCCTCTTTTTTCTCTATTTACATTTGTAGTACAATATTGTGAAATTCCTCATATTTACTAGCTGTTTTCGGGTATGATCTCACACGATCGAGAGTACAATACAAAACAAAAGTGACTCGATCATGTTTTAAAGCTTTACAAACCATGGAAAAATTGCGAAAAAATGTGACGCCTTTCATTGGAAGATGTGAGCTGACTTGATCAACTATTATACATTATAACTTGTGTCCATAGTTGGCTCTCATTTTCTAATACTCCCTTGAATTCATAACTCTTGTTTTCAATCTATACATTCTCCAAAAAGAATCAATTTTCACAAAACCTATTCTCATCTATATATGTGACATAATAGTGCTTCTTGGGTTAGGCCACCGATCAATTTTTGTGGAAGTGATGACTGCAATAGTAGAAAACGAGGGAATATTTCAATGTTGACTTATATTTTAAATTTCCAACTCATTTTTGGCAAGGTATTTTTTTATTCATCTAGTTTTTATTTCCTATAGTCTTGGTGAGAAAATGTTTTTTTTTAAAGATTAAGCCCCCGTTTGTCTACCATTTTCAAAAACTCTCTACCATAAACAATCTCATCCGCATATTCATCCAATAAAATATTCCACACACAAATCAATAAAGTTACTTTAAATTTCATCCACATATTCTCCAAAAAATATTATTCCTTACATCATTCTTGAAATTTTAGTGGGTGATAAACACACCCTAAGTAAATGAAGAATATCATAGAAGTTAAAAGATGAATATTATTAAAATTGGTTCTTTTGTCAATTATCAAAAATCAGTTATTGAACAAAACTTCCCACCAACTTTTACTATGCCCTGTTTGATTTACATTAAAATTTTAATAATCATTATTCTACTTATTTTCAATCACACATTCTTCAATAAAATAATATTTTTCATCATATCAGTAACTTTTGTTTCTTTTTCAACCACACATTTTTCATTAATCTACTATTCCAGAATACATTCTTCCAAAATAATGTAGTTCAAACACACCCTAAATGGATACACTCGACCTAGGATCCTCCTAGGATCCTCATAGTACGAGTACAACAACGATATTTTCACGTGCCCATATGTTGGAATGAGTACAACTCGTGATAAGATCTTAAGTACGTCTCTTTTAACTAATTTACAAAATAAAGTTTGATTTGATTCATTCTAGATAAAGAGTGCTGAATGATGCATGCAATTAAAATCTGATTTTAATCTTTGAATCAACAATTAATTTTAATCATACATGAATTTACAATTTTTCAATCACACATTCCATCAACTTTTATCAAAATCTAATAAAAATCACAACAAACAGGGGCTAAGCCTAGACGGTAAAATGTGTCAACCGCTTAAGTCATCAATCCGTCAATTTATCCTTCATCCGAGCCATTGTACGTATAATATAAGTATAAATACACACAGAACACACAGTCAACCTTTAACCAGGTGTATGGTTGGAGATTGATAGACACCAACTTCCCACAGAAAAGTGAATTGTTCACGGGTAATCTCAAGTCATTTCAGTTCAAAAGTTCCCTCTCCCTCAACTTTCTATCCGTAGAAATTACAAACAAATGTCAAAAACCTCCCATTTTTCTTTCCTAAACACCGACACTCACGAAATCTTGAGTAAAAATCAAGTTTTTGAATTGGGTTCTTGATTTTTATTTTTTCATTTTCTTGGTTTGTTAAAGGGGAGAAAAGAAAGATTTATTCTTTAAATATTTAGGCTATTATGTCTGTGGAATCAAGCTCTGGTTCAGGGGATCATGGCCATGGGAGCCATAATATCAAAGGAGTGCCCACTCAAGGTGGAAGATATGTGCAATATGATGTTTATGGGTATCTATTTGAGGTGCCCAGAAAGTACGTTCCAATCAGGCCTGTGGGACGTGGGGCTTGTGGGATTGTTTGGTGAGATTCAAGAAAATCTTTGTTACTTTCTTGAATTCAAGCTTAATGATTTTATTTGCTTTACTTGGTTGAAATGTATTTATTTTCGTGTTTATGGAGGGAAATGATTTGAATTTCATTGTGAGATTTAGGGAAATTTGATGGTTGTTTTAGGTACATTAATAAACTGTGAATTATATTTTTTGGATTAAGTTGTTGCAAAATTAATAGAAATGTTAATGATTTTAGTCAAAACCATTGAAACTCGCATGCTTACGAAACAACTATGTAAAGAAAGTTTCTTGTATTTTATTTTATTTTTGAGTGGCGATAAATTTCTCTGGCATCAGATTGGAGGCTTTGCTTGCTAGGCTTTTCCGACTGAAATCATTAAAGATGGTAATTTCATTAAGATTGACATGCATTATGAAATTTTATGATGAATGACAATTGTAAGGTATTTGATAAAAAACTTTATTTAATTTAAATGGCTATCTTATGTATGTTGGACTACTTTTGCGATTGCATGGCTCCCGGCATTGTACCTCTGGTTTATCTTGCACCCTAAACTATGTAATCAGTTTGTTTGAAGTTTAATTTTCCTTCATTTGTCTAAGGTAAAGCTAACTCTTTCAATTTATGCAATTAAGCCTTGTAAGAAAAAGAACTAAATAGTAAATACAATTCAGGAAAAAGATGCTAGATAAATAACAAATGACGGAAAATACTTCGGACTTTGAAACGTACATCTCTGTCTGAACGAGCAATTTTGGAGCTTCTCCTTGCCCCATCTCGTCAACCTTTTGGGAGAAATCTTCGTAGATAATTCCACTTGAGAAAGTTCCAATGGTGGTAGGTGCAGAGTCTACTACACGGTTAACCATTTTCGTTATTACTTTGAAGTCGGGGGGGGAGGGACTTGCAGTATCTATTAAGAGCATTAAACACCAGTAGATTTTACAATAAGTTAATTGATTAGCATGAAGTGTCTTTGTGGAGATTACACTCCACGTGGGACAGATGGAACTGCTTATATGAAAAATAAGCGATAGAGGGAGTGTCTTTTCTCTTTCCAAGAGTAAATCATGTATCATATATAGAATAATATGTCATTTCGTGGAATGCAGATAGTATGTTAGAATTGTGAAGGAAAATGAGATAATTTTTTTCATTGGCTTCAGTGCTGCAGTAAACTCGGAGACTCGTGAGCAAGTCGCCATTAAGAAGATTGGCAATGCATTTGACAATAGAATAGATGCCAAGAGGACGTTACGAGAAATAAAACTTCTACGTCACATGGACCATGATAATGTAAGAATTGTTACTTATCACTTATCAGTCTTTAATTACCAAATCTTGATTTAGCTTGATACCCTGCTCACAATTGGATGATATTTGTTAACTTCTACTCAACAGATAGTAAATTGGTTTACATATGTTGATATGTCCCTATGGTAATTATGGACCTTGAGTGTTTGTTTGATATGTAATACTAGAACAAGACAGTATAATGAACAAGATTTTAACTTCTTTTTCTTTATTAATATTGTCCAGTACTAATCGATCATCCTCCAATCACTCATGCTTGATTCTCTGTTTTTTAAGTTTATTGAAGTTTTTGGACTAAAGTGTTTCATTTTATTGAATTGCCATAACTACTGACTGAGAACAACACATGGACTTGGAATTAGCTAACTGAATATTGAATTACATTACCATGCAGCAATGAACCATAACCTTAATAATTATCTGCTGATTTTGTGTTTGAGAACGAAAAATGTTCACTTGAAATTTCAAACCTTTAACCTTTCTAACGTCTCGTTTGTCATTATGTTAACTGATATTAGACTGACATTTCAAATTAGATAAACACAATTTCTGCATGTTGGATTTTAAAATTCTAATAGGCATTTCATTGCCTGCCTTTTAGAATTTTTCAGTTACCTCACAATTTCTGTCAGTGCCTTAATTTTTATTGTTTGATTGGAATCTTGGTTTCAAATATTCATTGTTGGAGTAACCTCAAATTTCTCAAGAAGGTTCCATTGGCCTAGCTGTTGTCTAACAGCTCCTTTTATTATTTCAACAGGTAATTGCAATTAAAGACATTATTCGGCCTCCACAAAAGGAGAACTTCAATGATGTCTACATTGTGTACGAACTAATGGACACTGATCTTCACCAGATTATCCGATCCAATCAACCATTAGCTGATGATCATTGTCGGGTTTGGCCTCATTTTCTCACAAAGATTGTTTACTTTATCATAACAGATCATTGAAACCGTATGTATATTATATTTATGGTTCACTGGAAAAGCATGATCTTAAATCTGTAAACTCATTGGAGGTGCTTCTGCATTACTCTTTTGTTGGAGGAAGAGAAAAACCATGATCATAAACGTGACAACTATGCTTGATTTGCCAAATACTCTGCACATTTTGTCCCTTTTACTCGAGTACAGGACAGAACGTGTGTAAGTTTTTGGAGACTTGTGTACGTAATCTGTGTTAATATAAATTTGGTTTTATCCTACTTCAGGCACAAAACCCAGCCTGCAATGGCTTATGTTCTTTATATTTTTCTTTGGTTTTTATGGATTCATCAACAGCATTCAAATTCTTACCTTTACATAATGGTAGAAAAACCATGTTTGTAAATGGACTCCCCTGTGCTTCTCGACTAGGTTTCGTGAATTTGCACTTTGTTCATGCATCCAACTCGTTTTTGCTTTCCATGCACCATGGCTTTTATGTCTATCAGTTGGCAAGTAAGGCGTTCCTTTTCCATGTTGAGTTGTAAAACTGGGACAGCTCAAGTGATTATTCATTTTAATGATGCAGTACTTTCTTTATCAAATTCTGCGAGGACTTAAATATGTTCATTCTGCAAACGTCTTGCATCGTGATCTCAAACCCAGCAATTTGCTTCTCAATGCAAATTGCGATTTGAAAATTGGTGATTTTGGGCTTGCAAGGACAACATCTGAGACTGATTTCATGACTGAGTATGTTGTCACTCGTTGGTACCGGGCACCAGAACTGCTCCTAAATTGTTCAGAGTACACTGCAGCAATTGATATCTGGTCAGTTGCTTGCATATTTGGTGAAATCATGACAAGACAGCCACTATTTCCTGGAAAAGATTATGTTCATCAGTTGAGACTTATCACAGAGGTATGGTCTACAGAGTAATACCAGAGATAGATTGAGCATCTTGTGCAGTTGACTATTAACGATGTAGGGCGTATCGTATTCATTCCTAGAATCAAAGAAACCAATACATTTAAAAAATACGGGAAAGGAATAATTTATATGTTCTTTTTTTAATTTATCTTGTTTCTGGTTCTGTTTTTTATTGTTATCCTCGTCTTCTTGAATTTCTGATTGCAGAGTAGTCCGACTAGTTCTGTGGTTCTTGTTAAAAATCTGTGTTCCATGGGGGTCTATATGTTGATTCATTGTTCACAAAAGAAAAGTACCGTACCCCTTTATCAGTCAAAAGTGGTTTGTAAAAAGTCAATCTGAAACTAGATTTTACTAATGCTAAAATAATCTCTTGAGAAATGGGTTCCTATAGTTCAAGTGTGATCCCATGACGGTGGCTGGCTCAAATTTGAGGTTATGTCGCTATGAAATCATTAGTATCTCAATTGAATTTTATCTACGCAGATAGCAAAGCCTCCGTTTTCGTATTATGTTACTGACATTGAATCGTTTCTTTTGGTTTTAAAAGCTTATAGGTTCACCTGATGATGCCAGTCTTGGATTTCTGAGAAGTGACAATGCCCGAAGATATGTAAGGCAGCTTCCGCAGTATCCAAGGCAACAATTTTCTGCCAGATTTCCAAACACTTCTCCTGGAGCTCTGGATTTACTTGAGAAAATGCTTGTTTTTGATCCAAGCAAACGCATTACTGGTATAGTATTGATTTCAGCCGAATATTGATTGCTTTGAATTAAGCCCCTGTTTGATGGCCATTATTGAGAAAAATGATGTTTTGAATAGTGATTTTTTGAAAAATGCATAGTTAAAAAGTAGGGAAAAGTTTTGGATTTACATGCAGAATATTTTACCATGCGAATGTATGGTTGAAAATGAGTATATAGAAAAAAGAGTTTTCAAATAATGGCTACTAAACAGGGGCTAAAAGAGCATGCTTTAAGCAACTTTTGTTTCCGAACATGTTTGGACACATTATTTTTTCTTAATTTCATGTAAAAAAAAGGTTACTTATTGTTAAAGTGACTTATACCTTATTGTCAAAATATAAGTAACTGATTTTTATTTTAAAAACAAGCTTACAAGGAAACTTTTTAAACTTAGCCTCTCATGCATAAAATCTTGCGATGAGTTTCTGCAACGTTATGGGAACCAGTAAGGAGAATTCCAAGTCCATTTACTAATTTTATTTTTATTTTTTGGATTCAGTTCTTTGCTTATCCCAACTTTTTGATGTTCCTTTCTTTCTTGGTCCCATCGCAGTTGATGAGGCTCTTCATCATCCATACTTGGCGCCTCTTCATGAAATCAATGAGGAGCCTGTTTGCCCTCAGCCTTTCATTTTTGATTTCGAGCAGCCATCATTCACTGAAGAGAACATCAAGGAGCTCATTTGGATGGAATCTGTCAAACTTAACCCAGACCCTACTCACTGAGGAATGTCATCACTTGATGTAAGCTGAAAAGAATACCCTGACATCTTGTAGGAATCTGTATTGAACACATAAAAAACTCCCCTAAAGGGAGTGAACAATAGTTTTAATGGAGATATTGGGATATGAAAAACATTGTTCTTAGGTTTTACAACCTTATATTGATCATATGATCTTTCTATTGAATGTTCTAAAAAGGAGTTGGAGTATGTTTTTTCAAGAACATGTTGAGATGAGCCAAATCGTGTTAAATTCTGAATTTCTGATTGTTGGAAGCTTGTGTTAGTGATTTTTGTTGCATCTTTATTGTGCAGACTAGCTAACACTGGGATCCCTGATGCATGTTTGATATGTGTACTGAACTAGACAATATAATTGGACTTGAGTCTCTCTCTCTCTCTCTCTCTATTTTTATTTTATTTTAATCTGTCGAGCTCACCTTACTAGACTTGCCATTAGAGTTCAGGTCGTGTCCCCACGAATTACTCGCGGATAATTTGATTATTGTTGGTGTCAGTGTGGAGCATGGTATATTACACTTTTTTACTTGGCCGTGGTTCGACCTAATATTATGAGGATACTTTGTAAAATTCGCATAATGTATTAGGTCGTCCTAATTCTTTTCTTTCTATATAAGAATGTATTATGATGAGCCTATGTTCAGCGAGAAAAAAGTGACGTGAATTTAAAATACATAGTAATTCTCTTCTTAGATATAGCATACTTCATCAATGATATCTGGTGTTGTAGCTCTCATGTTGAGAGTGAAGCACGCTATATACCATGTTATTCTTGCTTTAGTTTTTCCTATTACTCGTTATGCCTAAGATTTCATCCTATGCAGACTCTTGTAGTCGAGGCCTCAATAGGTTGATTATTATCATTTAGTTGAGATAAACGTTTATCTTGACCAGTTGTACTAGTATTCAATCACCACTAATATCCTCTATTTCTCGGAGAAATTTAATACTCATGCCTCTGTCAAGGAACATGCACAAGAGTTTTCTTCTTTTTAGGCATGAATCTTCTCCACACACTATCCTAACTCGCAAGCACCTTTCATCTACCTTGCTTGAGGAGAGACTTCGTATGTGAGGTGAACTCTGCTTGAAGTAAGATTTTTCGCAACTACACATTTAGTGGGCCTTAACCGCTAAATGAAGTACACATTACATCGATGTCCATTTTCACTCCGTGCAATAAATTATTGAAGAATGAAATATACTGCTTAGGAACAAACAACCGATAATTTTGACTCAAAATGACCAGTATATCGACATCAATCAAGTTCAAACATTTCTTTGAATCAATATAGTCGATGTTTAAGCTACTTTCTTAAGAGGATTGCATGACCGGGAAGTTATGTGAGATTGATTCTGTTAGAGAATAGAATTTGTTCCAAACATCGTATTTTGCTCAACATAACATTGTGGAAAAAATCAGCTAAATACAGAATAACACAAATGAACAACAGTATCAACCAGAAACTGGACAAATTTCATTTTACAATTAACCTAAACGAAAGCTTGATTCCTTGACAAAATATGGGGTTTACCTCTTGGTTCTTTGCTTTGATTTCGACTTGGAGTCAAAATGGTGTGATTTAAGTTTCTTCTTCCGCACCACGGTTGCGAGGCCACCACCACCTTCTCTAAATGGCATTCCCATTAGAGCAAGTAATTTATGGGCTTCTTTATCTGTATTTGCTGTTGTGGCTATGCAAACATCCATTCCCCGTGGCTTACCGAGGATATCATAGCTTAACTCTGGGAAAACACTCTGTTCACGAAAGCCGACGCTGTAGTTTCCATGTCCATCAAAGCTATTGGAGCTTACCCCTTGAAAATCCCTAGTCCTTGGAAGCCCCAGATTAATGAGCCGATCAAGAAAAGAGTACATCACCTGTCGTAAATAAATCATGATGAGCACAAAGCATATGGTTCACCAATATGAATATTCGGAATGTGTTTTCTTAATGGATGACATGAAATGAGACTGACTAGGCATATGGCAACAGCCAACACTGTGCCCCAAGACTTACATTTGACATGGTCATGGCATGGAAATTCAAGTATTGGCTGGAGCATGAATTCATTTTTAACATTTTATTAGCTACCAAACTGTGCATGATTTGGTGCACAAGGATCAATATGTTCAATTACATATGATGTTTTTCCTCCAATGTATCATGTCACAATATCTTCTAAATCATTCGAGGGACAAGACACCTGAATAAATTGCAGATATATTGCATAATAGACAATTCAAGATTCTCACTTATAGCCAACCCAAAAATTTATAGCCCAATGGTATGATCAGCAGTCTGTTACACATTACATATCGCAGATACAGTCATAATGGGTTCGTTCATGAGGACCAATTGAATCCTGAACTCCACACAAACACTCTGAACAAAGGAAAAAAAAAAAAAAAAATATTGCAGCTTCAATCCCAATATGGTTTTGCTATGTATATAACATAATGCTCAAATCTGTAACTTACAGATAGCAACAAACCATTAATATTAAAGATTTTCTCTTGGTTTAGAAAGTGGTTTTGGCACTCTTCTATGTCGTCTCAGGTAGATATTGAAGCACGGGTACAATGGAGTGCCATTAATAGTCCTCCCTTTCCATAGCCAGTACACGAGAGATCATCAGTTTGATGGTGTTACTGAAGACTATAGGATTGTGTTTGGTACATCGAATTAGACTGTACAAGGAATTAAGTATAAAAATAAGTAGATACACTAAATAGGTAGTAATTGGGTGGATTAAGGCAGATAGTATTTTTCTGTTTGCTGTTCACAAGAATGTTTTTTGCACTGTCTATCTTTCTTAAGTTACCAGATAACATAATATGAAGCGAGGAGATGGGTTTAGGCCGGATATGAAAGATAGTGCAATTAACATTGTTCTGAATGAAAAATTTATAAATATCCACTTGAGTACTATCTCCTCTAATTTTATACATAATTTCTTTTACGGTCTAATAGTTCCCGAGTCTACAGTGAATGCAGCTCAGTCTGTGTATATCCTCGCCGCTAAATGGTAAAACAGCATTGTAACTAAGCAAATCTTATCATTTCTACACCAAAAACAGTCAAATAGTCACAACAAACAAAAGACATGCAGCAGTCACAGTAAATAACTCACATTTCCTCTTAAAGTAACTGCAATTCCAAGTGGTTGGTTTTCTCTTATCTTAAAGGTGGCAATAGCATTCTTTGCTCTCGTCTTTATTGGCCTCTGACCCGTAATAAGCGCCAAATCATTCATAGCTGCATCCAAGCCCTTTGCATTCTGTGCAGCATCTCCAATACCACAGTTCACCACAATCTTTTCAACTTTCGGAACCTACCCCAAATCCGATGCAAGTCAAGCACATTAACACAAAAACAAAATTTACTGAATAATATATATGAAATTTGCCACATTTACACCTTAATACAAAATTGATTTAACATCTACGGCTACGCATTTACTATGATTTCTTACCAGCATTTAATCTGAATAGTTCTAGATATCTAACCGTGGTCCGTGAATACACTATATTCTACAATGTATGAGATTCCTAATTTTTTTTTTCAATAATTCGAAGGAAAAAAAATGAAGAATCCAGTAAAATTTATCTCGTGCTTTATTTTCAGCAAATAGAAAAAATAAAATTTTAATTGCCAAAAAAAAAAAAAAAAAAA